>CM062864.1:22570930-22810840 GCA_031772225.1 Eubasilissa splendida
ACACTGAATATTTGAGGACAAATTCTCTGGAATATATCGAACGCTTGATAAACTGAGTTTTTATTAACCGAGTTTATCTTTTAATATTTAACCTGCATGTATTTCTCTACAATCACTAGATTAACCCTTCCCAAACCATGCAGTAACACAGGTCTACCGCTCTGATTAAATTTGTAATATTTCGGTAAATATACGCAACATTCACTTCATATTTGAGTTAATTTGAAGAAAAATATGTACACTTAGAAATGACTAGTGTAAAATCAATTATGTATGGCGAATTCTACAAAAATAATTATATTTAATTCATTCTGTTATAAAATTAATACGTTGACAAAAATACTATTTGTGGCAAGACAGAAAGAAATCACACATAAATTTCACAGTGAAGACAATAACAAACATACGAATAGAATTAATTGTCATTAATTAAATGAAGATAGATAAAAAGGAAGGTTGTATTATACAATGCAACCTCCTATACAAAACTTGATGAATGCTCCAAATATTATAAATATTTTTTTGATATATAATACTATTTAAGTATTGACTTAAAATAAATTTATGGCATTAACCATTTTTTCACATTTTAAAGGCTAATAGAACTCTAATTTCTCATGGTAACACGAGTTGACAGCATGGCTGCGTGCGAGTATTTTATATCACAGTATGGTAAAGGTCAGTAAAAATAAGTCAATATAAATATTAGTATGTAAATATCAGTATCTGAAAAAATTACGATAACACGGAAAAAAAAATTTGTTGTATAAGATGTGTGTACATGTTGTAATCAGGTAGATTTTCAATGCTGACTCATGACTGACCATGTTCCGGTCCATAATTCGTGTTCAAGATGACACAATATCCAACTTGGTTTAATAGAAGAATGCGAAGAATTGAGACAGTGATGAAGTGTGGACAAATAAAGTACTTACTTAATTTCATTTTATTTATTCAACAAAGATTTACAAAATATTATTCAATAAAAGTTTACTAAAGTGTTGGAAAGGTGGAGTGTACAACGTTGAGTTGTCGTAATTTAACAGAAGAGAGGTAACCTACTATTTACACAGGACCGTTCTATGAGCTAATGCTACCATATTTGTTCTTCTTATTCGCCGCCAGGTAGGCCTTTTTTAATGGTACGTTGCAACCGTGCCCCGCCGTCAAGCTATATAGATAGCAGGGTGGCGATACACGGCTACAATATGAAATACACCCCTCACAGACCCCCGGCAAGTAGTAGTGATAAGAAAAATTTCTTGACTCACTGGTGTAATTATGATAAGTATTCGATAATATCAGTAATTGAAAACTGTGAATGCGTTCATGTGATGTTCATCAACGAGTGATATTGTGACTGATCACAGTTTATTTACCAGAATCACGACTAAAAATCACTGATATATCGAAATATCAGGGCGGCCGTAAAGCGTAGTGCGATCACAATTTATGAAACCAAACTGATATATAAAATATCAACACTGCATCCAGCGTGACTGATCATATACGATATTCTCAGATATTCAATCACTGACAGCGAGTGTGACTCGAATGCCTTAGTGATAGACTCACGGTTAGTGATTTTGAGCTCATCAATAGCGAGAAGCCTCATTATTATTCATATAATTAATACAACACGTAACAGATGAAAAATAGTAAATACACGTTTATCGTTATATACAGGGAATATAAAAAATATTCAACATTCGAAACTGTTGTCAAGGTAAGTGACGAAGCGAGACTGAGCGCGGCTTCTTTCTGCGGAAGCCCTGGTTCCTCAACTGGGAACATCCACGGTTGCGGTGGAAAAAAAACCAATTTGAATAAAATTAGGCTAAATATATATTTAACCTAATTTTATGATGGTCTTCATCGTATTATAAATTAGAGGAGAGACAGTCTGCCGACTCCGCCATCCAGAAGGACCTGCATACTCTCCAGATTGACGACTGGCAAACCAAATCGTCGAATAGTCAGGAATGGAGTGATCTCCCTGAGACAGCCTTGGATTGAGTAATGATGATTTATTACAGTAGTCAGATGTATAATTTTTTTATTAAAAAAAAAATGCATACATGGCGTTTTTGTCGCAGCCGATGTTTCACGTTGGAGTGCACAAATTGTTAAGTTAAATTTTAAGCGTAAATTTATGTTGTAGATCATAAAATTCAGCCGTCTGTCGAAGTGCACACCAAAATAATTTAATGGTTATTATTTGTTAGTTCACGCGTGATCTGTGTGCCTGAATGCCACTGACAAATTGTTGTATAAGTATTAATACTTTTGATACATATTTGTTATTGTCTGTTTTACATATAAACAATGTTGGTCTTAAATTAAATAATTTAGTATCATTAGAAATAAATAATAAATAACCAACTAAATTTAAAAACAATCTTTCATAAAAAAAATCGAATAATTTTAAATTTTATTATTTTTTATATAATTGAATTTAAAACATAAGAAAAACTTAACATATTATAGTCTAAATTAATTAATTTGACATCCTGGTGAAGTAAGTGGTATTTTTCGAATGTATTAAATGTAGCTTATAAAAGTGGTTAAAAATAATTTAAGTATATTAAAAAAAAATCTATGTAATTGAGTGCCCTGATTTCAAAAATGAAAAAAAAAATCTAGTATTTAAAAAGTTTATAGTTTTAAGCTTTATCCATGTGATGCCGTAATTACCTTCGATAGCTAGTCTTGGGTTTTGTATTTGCATTGTTGGATATACTCATTCGATCCATGTAAATGAAAAGACACCAACTTTTGCGAACCTCGGGTGTTATTCGCCAATGGTCGCTCTTCCTGCCATCTTGAATCTTCTGAAAACTCGACTGGCCAGCCTCTTAAACTGTAGCACAACCGATATTCCGAAAAATATAATGGACAATGTTTTTGTGGTATCACCGCCGTAAAATATATGACCGACTCCGAAAATGTCTCTGGAAAGAAGCAGTTTCGCTACTGTTTGCTGTTTTAAATTTACGAAAATGGAATGCACATATTCAAACTATAATACCAGGCCTACCCATCAAAGTATAAAATGCATAAAACTCAAATCACTGACAGTATGAATACATACTAAATTCTGAGATTTTTTTTACAAATTTCACGTTTCTGATTGAATTTGATAGAACTGATGGGCAACGAATACAAAGTATAATGTAGAATATTAAAGTAGTAGGAATGTTACTAGAAGAGGTGGAGATGGCCTGGAGAATTAAATAGTCACAGGAAATTGACTTATTTATTTATTTCCGTCAACGCCCTTGTGGGCTCTATATAACAATACAATTTTAATATAATATTTTAATAAATATGAAATGCTTGTCATTTCTTCGGTAAGTGTCCATGTTTGAAAATGCAGACTGCAAAGGTTGCACGGGCCAGATGAATTCTATTTTTCATTTATATTGCAACCCAGGTATATAATACTTAATATCTTTTATTCTTTACAGCTATATAAAAACTTTCATTATCAGCTGTGTTCTATTTGCTAATAAGTTTAAGTTTATCCAAAAGTCTCGCACGTCTTAACTTATTCGAGAATAACAATCACATTTAGGTTTATCCAATGAAACAATCAAAAATAAAGTAAAGTATATTCGTAGAAAGCAATCACATAGATTAAATAAAACATAATAGTATAAAAGTCCGAATTTTATTATTTTTTTTAGTTTTAAATAAGCCCTGACGATGCTTGAGCTAAGCGAAACCGGTTGGCGTTAAATAATATTCGTGGTTTTATACAAAGTGATTATATTTTATTTACTAAAGTAATGTGTTCAAAGCAGGCACAATAACTAGTATTATATTCAATATTTTATTCTCAAACATTAAAACTTTTATTTTTAAGAATTCCAACTCGGCCAGATCCGAGGACGTAACGGTTCGGGATCGGATCAAACGAGCAAAAATTTCATTTCATATTTTCGTTTTGCCGTAAACTTTTTTGAAATGTTTTTTCCAAAAAAGTTTTAAGCTCTTTGATCTGAAGAGTTACGGCTGAAGTAAATAAAATGAAAACTGTCACCCCAGCGCCTTTGCCCAATTTAATCGAGTTCATATTTTATTTAAACTTTACGTTTTCTAAACTTTTATCTCCTCTTAAAAGTTATACGTACACATATTCTATTAACCTTTCCCATACGATGTCAAAAGCATGTTTAATTGAGGTGGCTCAAATTTGTATATTCCAGCAGGGAGATTTTGAAATCATCATTCGGTACTTGCGAAGAGTTCGTTTTATTGATAAAATACAGGTGCAAAATGTACAAGATAAAGAGTTCACGGAGATGTATTGAAGACTTTCAGTTCTTTCTCGTTTGAACTTCAGATAAGATCTAACCACTAAAGGGCTTCACTACAGTTTACATATGCTACTTTTGGAATCATTATATAATATAGAAGATAATCATAATTCCGGATTCTGTACCTGGTAAATAAAGTTATATATTGAATGATATTAAATAAGTGTTTTAATACACACCCGTTAACAGACAACATTAATTAGCAATATAAAATAAATTGCGTATACTTTCAAACATAATCATAGAAATAATTAATGATTAGACAAAAGGCGTAAACAAAATGATTAAAAAAAATTGTTCCAACTCATAATAATAAGAAAATATCAGCGGAATTTACACAAAAAATATGAACACAAGCATCGTACAAGATTAAGGAATAGACTGAGACTGTTATTCAGGAAGAAGGCCAAATCTCAGAAATCGATAATGTATAGTGCGATGAAATTTTTAATGAAATGCCAGAAAGGAGGAGAAATTTAATAGATTTAAAATGAAACTGACCAAATATGTAAAAGATAAGTTTTAGATTAATTATTTTTTATTGATACACCTAGGCATTATTTTGTACTGATAATAAATTAAATACAAATTTTGTTTTTATTCATTTTAATATAGATTATTTAAAACTTTGTTTTAACCGCTTTATGACTTATATTTAATAAATAATCCGATTTCGATTGGTGTATTAAATATAACTCAAAAAATTGTTAAAAAAAAGTTTTAATTAATCTATGAATTAAATATTAACATAACGAAGTAGTGTTAATTAAATTAAATCTAATAATGGTGTGTATTCACGGATACGATTTTTATATCTCGTCGTTCTACTCTGCATACAAAATATGTGTGATACTGAAATATAACTCGAGACTAGTCTCTGAGATAAATCTCATCCATGTACATGCATCATTGTGTTGTGTCATACTTGATTTTTGCTTTTATTTTTTTTTTAATTCCGATTATTGATTGGTGGAAAATAGATCCCGCAGTGGACTGTATCTCTGCTGGTTATTGTTAGTTTGACGCAACCCGATTTGTATTAAGAAAGATATTAGGACAGAAGGAATCTGGCCTTTCTTTGATCTCAATCTCATGAACTAGACGCCACTTTGCACCTTCCTCGACTCGCACTAAAGAAAGAAAGTTTTACTGCACTTCAGAGGGGTCAGATACTGTTGCATTCTGTTTCTCGGTCTGGATAGCGTTAAAGCACGGCGAAAATCTATCTCGGTGGAACCAAGCGCGTGTTGATCCTTTGACACTCAAATTTGCATTCCTCGCCGTTCGCCAAATGTGTCCAGGTGAATGACCGAAGTATTGGAATGAAGTATATTGCAGGTAACATTCGACTTGCGTCAACATGGATACTATTCCACCGCATCTTAATATTCTTCTCATCACTCATTCATTATTCTTCTTCATCGTCTCCCTTTTCTCCTTATTCATATTGTGCTAAAGCGTGTCCATATAGGGGAACATCACACACGTATGCTAGTAAACTATTAAGTGCACAAATATAATATTAGTTTGATAACCATCTCACTGATATCTCACTAGCGAACTGCCTCCAAATTAATTCAGCCAAGGAAGAATTAAATTTACTTCAGAGTCATCCTTCAAGAACAATCGAAAAGATAAATTAGTTCATCATCCAGCTGACCGCACATTCAATTATCACAACGTCCTGCACACCGACTGGGCCCCACCATTTCAGATCCTTCGAGCCGGATTCTTCGAGACCTTTGTTCTATTTAGGATATCCGGATCTTTCCAGAACGTTTCGAATATGCAAAAATAGAAATATCAATAAACAAAACGTTCAAAAATTATTTCACAAAACGGTTTTAATATTCAATGATACAAAAAAAACACAACTACCTTAGATGGACAGGGAGGATAGAAGGCCACATTTTTCTGTTTCGGTATATCATTCTTATCATATTCACTTTCATACATCTTCTCAAGTACAGCATTCGGTTTTTGAAGCGATGCCTTTCTTCAATATTTGATATACCTAATCATAACAGGTCTTTCAATGACGCCTTCCCTGTTGCCTTCAATAATATATTTTAATATTAAATAAAATAACAATTACTATATTTATTATACTTTAACCGGTTTCGCTTATCTCAAGCTTCATCAGGACGTATTTGAAACTAATCATAAATACAAAAAGACTGTAGAGTTTATATATATACGTAAAGAGAGAGATATAATATAAAATTATATGTGAAAGAGAGAGACAGAATACAAATACAGATGGACGGAACATTAAGGGAGGGGAAAATAAATTGTTGATATAAAATATTTCTCCATATATATATATATATATATGTTTCCTATAAAATCAATTTAATATCAATCAACACTGTATTTTCCCCTCCTTTAATGTTCCGTCTATCTTTATATTTATTCTGTCTCTCTCTTTCGCATATAATTTTATATTCTATCACCCTCTTTATGCGTATATAAGTGCACTCTTTTTGTATTTACGATCAGTTTCAAATACGTCCTGATAAAGTATGAGATAAGCAAAACCATTTGACGTATAGTAAATTTCGTGTTTTTATACAAAGTGATCTAACTATATATATATAAAGTATATCAGTGAACATTTCTTAATTCTATCGACTGTGCTACAAAAAGCATTAACATTCCCTAATAATTTGTTCATTCAGAATAGGCCACGATAGCCGGTCGCTAGTTTTTGCAGTTGCGGTACGTGATGGATGATTAGCAACCTTTCGTAAATTATATAAAATGCTCAGATAATTTTCAAACAATGATTATTCGAAATGCATTTGGGCAGTGTTTCATGGCCTCACAATAACAGCTTTAAAAAATTTCCACCAAAGAATCGCATTTAATTCAAAATGACACCTTCAGTTGAAACACCCATTATATGTTTACATCCTAATGAATATCGATATTATTATCGTTATGCATTATTGGTCCACTGCTGAAGCGCACGTTTGAGTAGACGCCACTGCATATAAGTAAAAATTTCGTTTGGTAATGTGTACGAGAATTTTGGATTAATTCAATTATTTAGCACCATAAGGATAGACCCAGAGGAATAGCTTTCAGAATAATTCCTTAAGTGCTCTAGCGTAGAAATTAATTTATGACTTCGCTCTAATCCTCAGACAGAATACAATGATATTCATGGCATATTGATAATAAATATTAATATTTTCGATTCACATTGCAGTAACACATAGTTCCACAAAATTCCGTTGCTGTAGCGCATTGGAGCCACTCGATGTTGCAGGTCGCCAAACTCGACATTTTCAGTTGAAGCAGTTTGATCCGAGCATCGTTCAATTCACATTCGTATTTTATTTTGAGTTTAGAATTCGTTTGCGAAGGTAGGTTAGGTTAGATTAGGTTGGGTTAGGTTCGGTCAGGTTAGGTTAGGTTTATATTATTATATTTTATTATTGATTTTTCACTAGGATTTGCACAAAGAATAATGAATATCATTTTTCTGTTTTTAATGAAATATTATTCGTGGGTGCGCAGTGGCCACTATTGCACAGGGTCTACCATCTGATGCCGATTGTTTTTTTACTGGTAGTTAACAATATATGTTTATGTATAGTGATGGAAATATTTTCTCTTAAAAAATAACATATTCCATCATGTAACATGTTTCCCCTCTTGACTGGATACAACAAAAAAGATAAAAAGACCTTTATGACTTAATTTTCTAACGTTGGTAGCTCAAGCTTTCCAATTACTCATATAATGAAGGCTTTTCGAAGTTGGTAGATGGGTCAATCGAATAGAAATGTATTTAGGTTAACCGAGTAAAAATCAAATATGTAGAACTATACACATAGAGTAAAGGTAAATAGGTGAAACATAAGTCATGGTTCTGGATACGGGTCAGTGAATGGTGACCCATCGCTTACCCAGAATCGATTAATGAGCAAAAGCTTCCATATCGGTCCTTAATATTTAAAGCCAGGTTGGCATTTTTTAACACTACTTGGTAACACGACATGGCTGGCAACTAAAGATCAATAACTGTTTGTACAATACAGTCAAAAACATTTATTCAATAGAAAAAACAACATAAATGTAAACAACACAAGAGACAAAATATAGACATAAGAATTAAGGCACTGAGAGAGACAGCAAATAGTCATTCCCAAATTCTTCATACATCCCTTAAAGGAGAAAAAAGAGGAAGACAATACATAAAAACAAAAAAGGTTCCTTTCGACAAAGGGAAGCCGGGACCGGCAAATATTAATCCTAAAGTGTATGGCCCTTACGACCCGGGTGTTGACCTGATGTCCCTCATAATTTCACACACCCAGAGTATGTGCTTCGGCGTCTATCTTACACGAGAACAGATGCACCATCCCGAGACCCGAGATCACATTCACCTTATAATGATCAAACGTCATGGGATACCTTCGGCCTTTCTCTTTTACAGTCACTCGGGGATGAAGGAGTGAGTCCATCTCCTCATCGTGGCCTTGTCCCATCTATCTTGACGTTTTCCTAACGTAATATTCTTCATTCTAATACCCAACTCGTGGTGTTGTGTGTCTGAAGGCCTGAGGGTATTGCCAAAGTAGTCCGCCTCCAGGCCCCTCTTCAACGAGCGACGGGCATTCGTCTTCAAAATCTTCAAAAATGTTGGCAGCATTCTCCGCGAGAACCGGGAGGGCCACACCAGATACAGTCCGGTAAGCCCCCGTAAGCACCAGCAGGGGTATTCTCTGACCCATGTTTAGGATGAAGGTGACAACCCTAGTATGCACCATTTAAACACATTGCTTCTTTGGCTAGACTAGTTGTTTGTGAATTCGAGGAGAGGAAGTATTCTCATGTCATTATTCATGTATCGAAGGATTCTCTTACCCTCATCCCATCTCTCATTTCTTATTCCTTATTTTCCATCTATCCATTCCTTCCGAATCCATCACGCACCATTGTGATCAGCGACTTATGTCGTTCACATTAATTGGTATATGTGACCTGGACCGCATATGCCAACTTGAAAACGAGGCGCGTGGCTGGAGATCGGATTCCTCACTCCAGCGTACTCATCCTCTTTGCATTTTTGAAGAAGATGAGTACGCCAGAGTGGAGAATTCGATCCCCAGCCATAGATCAGGGTCAATGGCTGTCTTCGGGAATATAATGTATTTTTACTCAGCCGCGCCGAGTTAGCGCCACCTATCACCCTTTTTGGCATCTGCAACAGTTCTTTTGTGAACACGCTAAGGTAGACCCAAAATGAGGTTGCAGAGCAGAGATTGGTCGAGAAGGCCAGGACCTATATCAAGTTGTAGAGCCACAGATGGTAATGATGAACACGTTTTCTGTTCACATAAATAACTAGTTGTGAATTAACAGAATACAAAAAGTAGGTATAAAATAAAAATGTGAACACGTTTCCCGATGATACAAAAAATGGAAAAAAAAACTTATAAATATATCTACTATCTGTTGGCATAAATAACTTTATGCTAAAAGAGTAAACATGGAGCAATGTAGTGCCTGATAAGCAGCATTGACCAAATGATCCGCCGGTGGCTTTTTAAAATACCGAACGAGCAAAACATGCTAATGTGTAGTTAAATAGTTCGTTATTTTATCATTTTAATAAATTCTCGTCGCACACACATACACTCGCACGTGCAGATGAACACTTTCACACACATTCACACATTATTTATTCAGTAGGGCGGCTCGAAAGTTTTGTAATTGAATCTACGGTGGATGGGTACCTTTTTAGACGAGATATTATATGGCGCGTATCATAGGTACATAGCAAAATTAATTTATACTAGCAGATAAGCAATCGGCTATCGCTGCGCTGCCAGAGTCTCCGTAGAATCATCTGGTTCCAAGAATGAGGCAGTTAAAGCTTGGAAAGCGGCAAGAGAAGTGGGATACGGCAGCGCTTTTTCCTTTTCATGATGGAACCTCCAGACCTAAATCATTTTGAATGGCAGATGATTACGGGGCATGGGCAGTTCCAGAGTTTACTGTTTGAGACGTTGTGAAAATTTATAAAAACCACATTGCATTTCTTCTCTTTTTTTGATTTGCATAAACTTGAATGTTATTTCCTCTATTATTAGTTATAGTTCGCGATCGGCACTCTCACGGTTCAACCCGACGATCTAGTTGAATAGCTATGGTGAAGATCATTATTTATATTTACATTATTTATCAACTCTTCAAATATCATGTTACTTGATTGTCAACTGGTAAGATTTTGCATATTTTAAATAATTAACTATAATAATCTTCACACAAACACTTCGTTCTGTTATCTACTACAAGTTTTAAAAATCTAAATTGTAAGTGTTACATTTTATTAATATATGTTTTATATGCCAGTCAATAGCTACTCACTCCATAACTGATAACCGAGTCGACCATCGCAAAGTACAGTGAGTACAGTGTAGCCTTGATATATAAAATTCACTTCACGTGAATCTTAGTTTCTTACATATATAATCAATATATGGTTTTCAGCAAAATATTTCATCAATTACACGACTGACATTACGGGGCTTTTATAATTTTAATTATATTCGTTCCAAATTTATCTCAATTGCACTCAAGGACCCTGATGTCTCACCATTTAACTACTTGAATAAAATATTGTATACATCTTTACTCTTTAGGGTCTACGGAAAACTAAGGCACCATCCCCTCTCCACACCCCTAAAACATTATTTTAAATTATAACTAAATCTGAATCCTTGGCTACGCCGAGCACGGACCGTGAGATCTGAAATAAAGCTCAATTTACCATAACTATTAACTAGGTTTAGGCAAACTTCTCAAAGTTAAAGCATGGAGATAACGAAAATGGTATCAAAAATGTGCGCGCGAATATAAACGAATCGTCACGTTTAGAACACAAATTAATCAACCGAAGAGCTTAAAAATAAAGAAACGTAAACTTTTATCGCAAATTTCCCAAAGGGATGTTACATCCTTACTCGGAGTAAATTTTCATATCGGCTCTGGGGAATTTTAACTGCATTGGCGAAATTGTTTTTCCTTACTTATCACAAAAGCAATATTTTATTTTACTTCACTGGTACCTATGCAATGCGGGTACTATATTATATACCAATTGTTGGCGCAAGTCGAATACTCATTCCCTGTCCTCTTTCTATACCTGTCCCGCTCTGGCCGATTACTTGTTTTTCGCCGTCGGGATCACTCTCCGATTGCGCTTCGATCGCGAAGCATTAAGTACTTGTGCTTTCTTCTGCCGCCCTATACTCACGCCGTGCGTAACGCTTGGACCGCGCATAGGAAGTGGATTTCAGATTTCGGAAGTGCAGTGATAGATATCTCGGTTCGGCATAATATACGTGCTCGTCAACCGGAAGTGCAGTCGACGCCCAACCCGGGACTTCAAAGCAAGGTAGGCTATATCCATTTGCCCGTATGTTCCTTCAGACTTCCATTTCAGGTTGCGTCAAATACTTAAAACTATTATAACAGTCCACGGGACCTTATTCCCACCATCAATGTTAATTAATTTCTATACTTGCCATATAATAATTTAATATCCTAGATGTCGCACGCGCCATATGTTGTGACGCAAGTAAAAAAAAAGTTAATTCTACCGGTGAGCGAATACAAAATGGTAAATTTTTCAAATTTTAATTGGTGTTTACACAAGTAGGTGGAGAAACGAGATATAGGAAGGGTAGTGGGAATTTTGTATAGGGGTAGACTCCGTATCAACTAAAAACTAATTTACACTGTATCAACTGTTGATACGGTAGCATTCAATAGGTTAAATAGATTATTTTATTATTAGGATAATACATTATTATTGTGAAGTTGTAATTATTTAGAACATACGTCTGTGATATTTAAAATAAAAATTAAATGTATTAATTTTAGTTAGTATTTTTCGATAAAATTGATTTTATATGTATATCTTTCTAATTAATGCATTTAATTGTTATTTAGATTATTTTTTATCAATTTTAAAATGTATTCATAAACGAAAGAAAAAATGTGCAATATTTCTAGAAATCGATGAAAGTACATATTAATTTTAATATTATTTTTCAATTAATTACAATAATTGAGATTGTAAGAAATATTACATTTCTTCTTATTTTATTTATAGATTGAAGATAAGAGATTTTTTTTTACAAAATACACGTTTACTCTGACGCCGGTCTCCGAAATCCTTGATGATTGATGTTTTGGATGCCATCGTCGTGTTTAGTGTCCGGTTAAAACACGTTTAAAAATTTGTAAGAATTGTATTATTTTAGAATTATCTACACTTCGTAAATTGTTTCTTTTTTTTTGATAAATTTTAATTAAGTAATTAGTCACTAGGTGATTGAAAATATTGTATGTTCTGTTAGCGTCAAGTTTATCGTATCTATCTTAATCGATGTCAAGCTGATATATAAAACGCAAAATATATTAGTAGGTACCTACATTATCTCTGGATGTTTTTATGATTTTTCTTAAAATATGGTCAATGATGTTGTTTACGTGTTTTGTTTCTTCGATTGGCATTACTGGGTTTCCTCGTTTATAATACTGAAGACGGTGAACGACAGGCGTTTTAATTACATCCCGTGCTTCGACCAGTCCAGAGCTCCAAATAAACCGCCAGTGCGCGCTTCGGTCGGTCGAAATCTAAAAGAGACACTCCAGTTAAAATAACAATAACATCGGACCAGAATGACAGAAACATAAAAGGTTAGTGCAGTTCATATATCATATGTGTGCTTATTGCTAATCTGAATCTTGGGAATCAGCTATCGAAGGAATTTACATAAACAGATTGATATTTTTGAATGTTATTAAATTATTAAACAATATCGTATTAAGGTGTCTATAGAATAAGAACATATATATTATTTATCGACTTAAAAACTCACCAGTCTCTAGAAATTGATTTTCTATCTAATAACGAAGTCCGTTCTGCAATTAGATCGAAAATTATCAATATCAATTATTAATCAATATTACGTCATAATAATATATAAAAGCAATTAACTGAAATTCTAAAATTCGTACGAAAACACATTTTTACAGAATTTTATCAATTATTATTAAATATATTAATTAGAAAGATGTACATACAAAATCAATTTATTCGAAAAATATTGTTGTTGCGCCACCGGGATGTGAACCTGGATCTCTTTCCTAACCGGGGAAGGTGCAATATCTAACTATGCTACAGCGACAATATTTTTAGCGACAAATTTTCGAACCCATATGTTACCTTTTTGATATTAATGTATTTAATCGTTCCATTATTTGAAAGAGCCACCTAACTTATTATTAAAATATCACAGACCTATGTTTTGAATAATTTCAACTTGACAATGAGAATGTGTTCTCCTAATAATATATTTTTTTTTAAATATGAATTAAATATATTAATTAGAAAGATATACATATAAAATCAATTTGATCAAAAAATATTGTTGTTGCGCCACCGGGATTCGAACCTGGATCTCTTTCCTAACCGGGGAAGGTGCATTATCCAATTATTCTACTGCGACAATTTTCGAACCTATATGTTACCCTTTTGATATTAATACATTTAATCGTTCCATTATTCGAAAGAGCCATCTACCTTATTTTTACAGAATCTCAAATACCTTTGAGTAATCTGATAGCAGACGCCAGAATTATCGATTCATTTTTATTCAATTTTGGACACATTGATAGTTTATTACAAGAATCTAATATATATATATCTCAGAATATAGGTTCGAAAATTGTCGCTAAAAATATTGTCGCTGCAGCATAGTTGGATAATGCACCTTCCCCGGTTAGGAAAGAGATCCAGGTTTGAATCCCGGTGGCGCAGCAACAATATTTTTCGATGGAATTGATTTTATATGTATATCTTTATAATTAATATATTTAATACATATTTAAAATATTATAGACCTATGTTCTGAATAATTACAACTTGACAATAGGAATGTGTTCTCCTAATAATAATATTTTTTTAATGTTGCCGGTTGTTAAAATTTAGTTACGATATTTTTGTTAGTAATTAAATACCTTTTAAAATATTGTTGATGTTTGTAGCGTTAACTTTGTGGCCTGTCTCTAAAAGCATTTCTCAGAATTAGCCAACCAGCTTTTAGAGACAGGCCACAATTTTGTAAAAGAGCCTTTGAAATTTTACATATTAATAATAAAAACTGGATTAGATAAATTAGAAATTCTATAATATAAAAAAATACCTTAACTCTAAGTCTAAAATAATTTAAAACAAATTGAACTTAACTAACAATCCGCTATTTAATATATTCCCTATTTCAAAGTCTCAAATCAAAGAGTTTTCACCGAAATTGCCCATGACCCAAGACCATCTGCACCGTGAAATGATCCGATGCAGGAGGACCCCCCCAGTCTCTCTCTCTCTAACGGAAACAATGAGGAGGAAGGAATGAGTCCACCTCCCCAAAAATGCCTCATCCCATCTTAAAAATTCAGTTTTCTTACACGCGTGCATAAAAAAACCCTGTATTCGGTGTCTAAGGGTGTATCCTAAGTGTCACAACACCCGACCCTTCCTCAACGAGCGGCAGACGCCCGTCTCCAGGATAAAACAGATCAGCGGAAAATCATGGCTGAAGATCCTAAAGCAATGGTTTTTCCATTCTACTGTAAAGCTTTTTCGAACTGCAGTTAACAAAGTGATGATAGCCAACATAATAGTTAATTTTTATTGAAAGGATAAGGCATGAGAAGAGGAAGAAGATATAGCAAGCCCGAGCTGCATTCCTCCGAATGAAGAAAATATTGTGTAGCCATGAGCTATACATAAATTTTGCGAATAAGAATAATACAAAGATAAGTACTCCCTGTTCTGTTATATAGTATGGAATCATGGACACTCAATAATACTAAAACTATTTCAAGTATTTAAGGTTGTGGATCAGCAAACGGCTTCTTAAAATGAACTAAAAGTTAATTGTTATATTAAGCTCGGGCTGACCGGGCATCTTTCCATGTCATGGATAGAACTCCTGGGCCCGAGCTCCACGTCACCGGTCTAGTTTCAATCGGTACTTATATATTTTTGAATTCTCGCCAAGCAATAATCACGGGCCGCCCCATGAGAGTAATCTGTGTCTGCAGGGGATGGTGAATGCACAATGATAACAATATGTGTCCACATTATAGACTATAATTACAATTAACTTAACTACCCACGCTTCTTGCACTAGACATACACAGTTTTTTTATTTTACATGTTCATGTTTAACTATCTTATGAGGCACCATTTCTTCTTCATCTTGACATCTTGCGCATACCAGTGTCTCAGGGAATCCGAGCTGACGAGTGTCAGCAAAGATGAGCTTACTAAACTCGGAATCGCTATCCAGAAAAACACCACCAGAAATTGCCTGAGCCAAATTAGTCAAAGTAGTGCCAGGGATGCCCAGCATTGCGTATATACCCATTTTGGCCAGCACTCTCCTCTTAGAGCTAGTCTCGATCCATTCCTGAAAAGTGACTGCTCACCATATTAATTTACCATAGATCATTCCCCGAACAGCAGACTTCCTATTGGCTGACGGGACTACAATGGTCCCCACACATAGCGTAGTATCTTTCATCGTATCGTTTTGGTAAGTCCACACACAGGGGCGCATGCATCCAGACGTGACAGAAAATTACCACACCGGTTAAGGCAAAATTGCGAGCAGAAGAGTCCCTGGTGGATGAAGGACATCAAAGTCTCAAGCAACGGGTCGGAAAGATCACCCTACAAATAAATTCATAATCGCCAACATGATCAGGAACCAAAATAATGAATCAAAAAGAAAAAGTGCCAAATTGCATGTCATTTAATTAATTATTGTTACAAAGTGATTTCAAGACAAAGTGAATTAATTACAGATTGTATAATTAACAGCGAGGAGTGTTTTATTATTTTTAATTTGGTAAGCACCGCCAAGACAGAATTTATTCATTCTCAGAGGTATTTAATGAAAGAGCCGGCGGCGGCGTGGGGGGGGGGGGGGGGAAGGACAGAGGCAGGTAATAATTTGAAAGAGTGTAATTATGTAAATAAGGAAAGAGTAAAAGAATTTAAGAATGATAAATAAGTAGCTCCGCATACCCTTTTATGACACTGTCCCGACCCGGCGGTGTTAATGTGACTGTCTAATTTATATTCTAGAGAAAACCCGCGCAAACAACACTACGCTGTAATGGGCTGCTTTTTTGTGCCCGCACTGTAGTCGCTTTGTGAGCGCGGCTTTTCACTTGATGCTTGCATTGTGTTCATCCATTTGCCAGATTGTTTTTTTCCCCAATATTCTGAAATGCCTTTCTTACTTTTTGAAAAAAAATTACCTTTATTATTTTGAAATAAATAATTTGCTTCAAACAATCTCCGGCTGACCCCAAATGATCGCGCTAGAGATAGGTGTATCGCACAGAATTGCGAGGTCGCAGCACAGATGCCATATAATTGATATGACACGTGTCAGTAATTTAAAGGTGTAATCATCGGCATGGCGCCAAAAAATCCGTGAGATAGATTTCAGGAAAACAATGACGATTATTATTAGTAAAACGTTACAGCGGAGGCCTGTCGCTGTGTAGGTACTTGCAAATATGACTGTATGTATTGTTATGAATCTGAATAAAAACGGCATTCTGTAGGTGGGAAGCCATTCTCGATTGTGTCGTGTCACTGTAGTGTGCCAATATTGAACATTTTTTGTGTTTTATTTATTTCGACTTCATCATCGTCATCATTGCCGGTTGAGAGAAGCTGAGATCGGCGAACCACCCTTGTCTACATTCTTGTTTCTTGTACGGAACAAATAGGCATACGAGTGAAATGATGGAAGGAATAGAGAACAGGGGGCTCAAAGACCAACTAGAAACTAGGAAAAAACACAACCCACCTGAGGTTCTTCTTAGGTATCTGGAATTCTTCTTTCACTGGCCACAAATTTTCTGACTTCAAAAAACACGTACTTCGTTGATTGAAAACGAAACACTGCCATCTCACATTTCGTTGATAGCGCAAAGTGGGACGACATGCACCATGCACAATAGTAAAGATGAACCATTCAAGTATCAATCACACAATCATACACAGTAGGATGATAAATCACAATCACAATCAGTCCCTCATGGCGGGAAGATAAATTCAAAAAAAAATTTAGAATGGGACTCGTAGTTAAATTCAATTGGTTGTTTATAATTTTTTGATTAGTTTTACACGCTTTATTTATCTCCAACGATTCCAAATTATTTAATTCATGACCAACACCGTTTACACGCAAAATAGACAATCCCAATTTTTTATCAAAACCATGACCATTTTCTATCAAATGATTAGAAAATTCTGAAAACCCACTATTGTTCAAACATCTCAAATGCTCCCTTACTCTTATATTAAAGTTTCTACCCGTTTTAACAATATAAAATGCAGCCTAATTCTTGCAACTAAGTTTATAGACACCAGAATTGTTAAATTTATCATCTTTGTCTTTAGAATTTATGAGAAAATTTCCTATATTATTATTTGTATAAAATGCCGGTCTAATGTTTCGTGGTAGGTGTTTAAATATTTGATTCGAAAAGTTATTTATGTATAAAATCCTACGCCAATAAATATTATTATCATTATGTTTTATCTGTGATTTATATAAAAATTGATTATTAAATTCTTTTAATTTATTTTTTAAATGAGTGTATTAAAAACCTGTATTATACCCGTTATTAACTGCTATTGTTTTATTCTATTCAATTTAATATTAAAATTGGATTTTGACATAGAAATTTTGCTAATTTCAAAATTAATAATTAATTAATAAATTACAAAAACTTCATTTGATAAATCAACCTTAGTCAAGTACTTTTAAGCGTAGTTTATGGATACTATTTTCTGGGTTTTATTTGCGCACCCAGTACTTGGATGCAAACATTGCAGCATTAACCTGAGACACAAATGGTCGGTCTGTTATACGGGGTGTGCTAAAAAAGTTTGCCAGATTATTTAATTTCTTAAAAAATGTTTTTAATAAAGGTTCAATTATTCATAAACGTGCTACGATTTTTTTACATACTTTAGAATGATGACAATAAGATCGAAAACCGTAGTCAATTAATAAATAAATATTGCGATGAATGATGTTTTATGAGTTGTTTACTTTAATTAAAATAAATATTTAAGACGGGAAATGATTATTTATTTCATCGAAATTTAAAAAAAATATATATCTCAACACTCTTGATCAAGAATTATTTGCCAACTCTCTCGTATTCATAAATGTCAGTGGGGTTGTTGAATTTATTTCTACAAATTGTTATTTATAAGAATTTCCTAAATATTTTTTAATACATTGCTTAAACTACATATCTAGAGTTGAAATTTATATTTCATATTACGTTAAATATTTGATACTACTTATATAATATTTTTTAGGAGAACACATTCTTATTGTGAAGTTGTAATTATTCAGAACAATGGAACGATTAAATGTATTAATATCAAAAAGGTAATATATATGTTCGAAAATTGTCGCTCAAAATATTGTCGCCGTAGCATAGTTGGATAATGCACCTTCCCCGGTTAGGAAAGAGATCTTGGTTCGAATCCCGGCGGCGCAACAACAATATTTTTCAATAAAATTATTTTGATATGTATATCTTTCTAATTAATATTTATATAATATTTAAATTACATAACTTATGATAATTCGTCCCGAGTAACGATTGGTGCATCTGAACGTATCAAGCTTCGCTAGAAGACGTCAGCGCGATCTGAGCGCACCGGTTCCTGCCACGTTTTGATACGACTTCCGTTTCCACCGCGGAAATTATAACTATTTTAATTAAAAATTTGGAAATGGAGACGAAATGATTACTCACTATTCACTGTAATATCTCTTTACAATGCTGAAGATGTCGATCTCATGTACCGAGTAGTCTCGTCGGGATAATACTACATATCGTGTTTGACATCGATTTTTAGGCGACCTACCATTCTTCTCCTCTAAATTGCCTTGAAATATGCACATTCCACGCTTTAAAATATGGTAATTTCATGTCTTGAAATGTAAGAACTCTAAATCTTGTAATATAGATATTACATGTCATGATATATGGCACTCATATACCTTGTGATGTATGATTATACATCACATTACAGTGTATAAGATCCTGTAATATGATAATTTGACATCGACTTTTAGGTGATCTTCGATTCTTCTCCTCTAAATTGCCTTGAAATGTGCACATTCCACGCTTTAAAATATAGTAATTTCACGTCTTGAAATGTAAGTACTCTAAATCTTGTAATATAGATATTACATGTCATGATATATCTCACTCATATACCTTGTAATGTATGATTTTACATAACATTACAGGGTATAGATCTTGTAATATGATAATTTTACAAATAAGATAGATAACTTGTAAGTATTGAATTAATTAAAAAAGTGTAACATATAGTCATATGTCAAAAATACTGGCGCTGTAGAATAGTGCATAATTCACCTTCCCCGGATTGGAAAAAGAGATCCATGTTCGAATCCCGGTAGCGCAACAACAATATTTTTCGATAAAATAGATTGTATATGTATATCTTTATAATTAATTAGTATTTAAAATATCACAGACCTATGTTCTGAATAATTACAACTTGACAATAATAATGTGTTCTCTTTAATAATTATATGTCTTGTATTGTGGCCATTGTATTTTTTGTATTATGACCACCGTATGTCTTGAAATGTAGCTATAATATGTCTTGTATTGTGACCATTCTATGATTTATAATATGGCTATTGTATATCTTTTAATATTACAATTGTATGTCTTGTAATATGGCCATTGCATGTCTTGGAATGTGGCCATTGCATGTCTTGTAATGTGGTCATTAATGCCTAATGTTAAACAAAGATAGACGATAGCATTATTTTAAGTTCTTCCATTCTCCTGTTAATCTACATCGCCTTGAAATATGACCATTGTATTGTGAGCATTTTAAGCCATGTGGTTATTGTACGCCTTGTAAGGTTGGCACTGCATATCTAATAAAATACTATATATCATATCTTGTACTGTGTTTATTGCATGCCTTGAAATATGGCTATTGTATGTCTTGTAATGAGTCCATTTCTTGTTTTGTAATGTGGTCAATAATGCCTTGAAATATGGCCATCGCATGTCTTACAACGGCCCCATTGCTTGTTTTATAATGTGGTTATTAATGCCTTGAAATATGGCTTTTGCATATCTTGTAATGAACCCATTGCTTATCATGTAATGTGGTCATTAATACCTTGAAATGTTGATATGTCATGTAAAGTGGTAATGTTAGCACTGCATATCTAATAATATGGCCATGTAATGAGCCCATTACTTAATTTGTAATATGGTTATTGTATGCCTTGAAATATAACCATCGTATGCCTTGTAATTAGACCATTGCTTGTCTTGTAATTTGGTCATTAATGCCTTGAAATATGGCCATTGCACCTCTTTTAATAAGCCCTCTCCTTGTTTTATAATGTGGTCATTAATGTCTTGAAATTTGGCCATTTCACGTCCCGCAATGTAAGTACTCGAAATCTTGTAATATGGTTATTGCATGCCTTGAAATATAGCCATTGCATGTCTTATAATACATTCGTAGTAATTGTACAATAAAGGATCGCTTCATGAGTATACAACACAGCATCACAGCAACCACACCAAGTGTACCACAAGTCCCTAGCACCATGTTTTTGTACCCGAACCTGTGTTAATAGATATATTAGATACTTATAAGATAACATACATAGAATATCTTGTAAACCAACCCCCGTTTTTCGACGGTAGCTAAAATACTTCCTCCTTACTCGATCACGAAAACAACCCTTTTCCAGGTACTCTCTACTTCACCCCTTCAATAAACTTTACCGGCGCGGTATTTTATCATACAGGCTACATATATTAGCACATTAAATTTAATACCCTATTAACTTAGATGTTTTGACTCAAACACACTTTCTCTTTCTCACACTACTCACTTTATGAAAAACCTCAAAAACGATAATAAGCCCTGAAATGTATATAGTATTAAACTATTATTTTATTAACGATATAAGGTCGACAAAAAAATTGTCGTAAAATTATTTATTTTATATGTATTTATAGTGTATTTTGTATTTATAGTACGGTGATCACATACTTGTAAAGTGTGTTGTACAGTTTCGGAGCTAAGAACATGCAGAATCGTTGATGAAATGTCGTTGTTGCTCTTAGAACCGGTGTGTAGATGTTCGTTCATTGTCTTGTTTATTTATGGAACAGTAAAAATATTTACTCTTCGATAACTAAATATGCATATGAATAAGATATATTATTTACATTTATGCATATTATATTGTCAGCGTTTTATTATTCATTCCAATCGAAGCATATTTTTAAAAAAAGTCGCAGAGCTCTTTGATTGCGTGAAAACGGAAGATAGCTTGGGAAAGCTTGTTGCGGTGACAGCTCTGACGTCTGCAGGCTGCCGAGAAAAGTGGAAGAGGATGAGAGTTCATGGAGATCACAATTCTCAGGTATGATGGACCAACGTGGATGAATGATGACAGGCACTTTAATATATCGTTTTCAACAAATATGGATCCTTACGGAGAGAATTGCATCAAGAATCCAGGCTGCCGAAATGAGTTATTGGGGTGTAGCGCGGGAGTATCATTATTTAACCGAGTGAGAAATATCTAAAAAAACAAGGTCCAGAAGATTAAGGTGTCTCGGACACGTCTTGCGAATTTTAAAAGAAACACTACCGATATGTTACTGCTTGACCACTCCATAGGCTAGGCGATAAATCGATCGCCTCAACAAAGACTACGATGAGATTTTTTTTTTGTAAATATAGATGAGTACGCGGAATTCATATTACATCAATATTTTTACAATTTTCAAACTAAACTTCACGCTTGTACTATAAAAATAGTACTAACTTGCTGGTATCCTGGAACGCGGCTCGAATGCTAGAGATCGGGAGTCACTAGACCACTGGCCAACAAGCTACTAAGGTTGATTCTCGATCGAAGATGGAAGAGAGATTTTGGCCTCCCGATCCTCTTAGTATAAGAGGATAATTATACTTCTATGTATATTATTAATAAATGAATAAAAATATAATTAACGTAAATAAATAACCGTTATAATAATTATGTTTCTTGTATTTTTATCCAGAAACAGTCTGAAGAGTCGAAAATTTTCTCATTCAATTGATAGCTATAATACTTTTCTATTTGAAAAATATCCGGATAGAATTTTTCTTCCTGCTCGTTTGAGACAGCCCCCGAGTTGACAGAACATAAATCAAAATTTGAGTGTAAAAAAAATTGTTAAATTGATTTCATGCTCAAATATAAGTATAGGGTGAACATTATGTTCCGGGCCGATGTTGTTTTTAAATAACTAGGAAATGAAACACAATTTTTTAATTTGGTTTATTACAATTATGTATGGAATATTACATCGGCACAAATACATGCTCTTTTAATTGTATATATATATATTGGCTTATTGGCGTAAACCTTTCCTTTCAAGTATCCCCACAAAAAATAGTCGGGAGCCGTCAAATCAGTTTATCGAGGAAACCAGTCAATATCACCACTTTTTGACATTATGCGGTCAGGAAAAATTACTCGCAAAATTTCAAGCGTAGCTCGGGCTGTGTATAAGGTGACGCCGTCCTGTTGAAACAATACGTGTTGCAAATTCGGCTACCAACAAGTTTTCCAACGTGTGACGATAGCGTTCACCATTAATGGTTACAGCATTGCCATTATTATTTAGATAAAATATTTTAATGATTTCAATACAGTATCGAGGTATCAGATGCTCAATAATAAATTGAAATCAACTACTAACCAAAATGACGACTAAATAAAATTAGCCTGGAACATAATATTCACCCTGTATATTATATTATTTTTATATTTATTATACAGGATGAATATTATTTTACATTTGAGATCTGGTCCTGGAAACATTGCACATATTGTGGATGGCGTGACGTAATAGTGCCTCCATTCAGCATGAGGTGGATGCCAAGATAGACTCTCAACTATTTTCCTGAGTTCAGGGACTCAACCCCGCGCCACAGATTGATATCGAATCAGCGAGGAATTTGGATCCCTTTTGAGCGCAACATCATTACAGCATGTGCCATGCATATGCCACGACGTGCGCCATACGTCACACGAAAGCTGCACACCACGCTCCGTTCTCGAGAGGTTGCCTCGTATTATATCGGTTATGTGGTTTGTATTTCAGGGTAATTTCAAATTATCGAAGTGTTTGAAACAGTGCGGGCTGCTTCGTTGCAGATATATAGGGTCACACAGAACTAATATTTTGTATCGTTTGCAATTTATGCAAAGTAAGCAACTATTTGTTTAATTTATACACAAATAAAATGCAATAAAAATTAAAGATATGTGTATAATGATAAAGTATCGGCAGGTTGCCACTGCTAGGTGGTGTATTAGTAAATGTTTAGCATGATTCAAGCGTAGAGAAATTAAGTAATCAGACAAAAAGTGAAAGGTTCTTACAGTTAAACAAGATAAGATTAAATATAATACGTACGTTAATATTGATGATAAGGGGTAAACATTTTCTATCACCAAAGCATATATAAATAAGATAAATCTTTTCATTTAAGGATCCTTGTCATTTAAATTGTTATATACTGAAATAACTAGATATATAATATTTAATTTTTTGGGCACCTTTCTAGAAGCTTGTTGTGTTAGGCCACGTTAAAAGATGAAAAGAAATAAGAAGATCCCCCACCCATTGAACTGATCAAGCGAAAAAGGCAACAGGCACTTCTCTGGTATAGTTAAGATCATAATCCTCACGAGGGACAGACGAGGAAGATGATAAATATTAAAAATATCGTCTTGTTGAGACACCCTTTGTAAGATAAAAGCTACTCCTTGCTCGGCTATGCCGTATATTTTTTGAAATATAGAAAATATAAATCATGACAATGTATTTGAAAGACAAATCTTCAGGATTTCAGAATCGTTCATTTATCAAGGAAAATTAATAAATAAAATTAACATCATGGCTAATGAGCGGACCCATCGCAAACCTTTGACTGTTTATAAAAAAATACTTTTTTATATCGGTCCTACTTATTTACTGCCAGGTTGCTCAACAACCAAGCAGTGACGCATGACCGCCAACCAAAACATCCCTTAATAATAATATTAATGCAACAAAGATACTAATAAGATAATAATGCACAAGCGCCGGGGGACAGAGGAACAACTAGGGGAGTACACAAAACAAGACAAGTTGATTTTCCACCCGAGCACCACTGCCGGCAGATATTATCAGGAAACAGCACACTAGTTAAGTGCAGAATATGTAGTATCTAAGTTTAATAACTGATCATTTTGCATTTACAATCTCTTCACCCAGTGCTAATTGATACACAATGTAATTTAATTTGGAACATGATGGTTGAAGAACTTGAGGTAAGGGTTTGGCCAGTCTACTGTAAATGTGATGATAGCCAACGTCCGTTGAACAGATAGAGTACGAGAAGAAGAAGAAGAAGAAGACATTTATCAACATCATCATAAATATATTGATTAAACAGTATGATGGAAAATACAGTTATAACGTTATGTTAAATACTAATTAAATGTATTAATTAGAAAGATATACAGTGACGTCGTTGTTTACACGTTCACCGACTCGCTCAGGGTATAGCATAAAGTGCGTGGTTCTGATGCACAGAATTCACCATGTCGCCCGCCACTCACATTAGCTACCAATCTCAGGGAAAATAATAAGATAAGTTTCAAGTTTTATAACAACAAAATTTAATAATGTAATCAAATAAGGAAACGAACGAATTATAAGGTAAAATGTAATAAGAATCCTGTCACTTGTTTGTTATTACATAGAAAGATTGATTACCAAGTCTTGCCTTAATAAAATAATGGAATTCTCACTATCATGTAAACATCTAAAACACTTAGAGATAAAACACTTAGATTCATTGAATATGAAAACAATTTAAATTTAAATGAGTTTGTCAGATCAAATTTAGTAAAAAAATCGCATCAAATAAATATAATCTACAGGATCAGCAAGTTATTAATTGAAATTTAAAAAGGTAAAGATAAAGACTACAATACTTCAAATATTAACAATTTACATCTAAATTCGTTTTACAACCATTTAAACGCGAGGTATCTTCTTCGTTTATTCGGCCGCAAACTACAGACTTCGTCCAGAGTTAATGTTCCGAGGCAGCCGTAAATATTTGTATCTCCTTATTTATCAAAACGTCAGGAAGGCTGGCTCATCTTCTTCCATTTGAACTCACATGGAATCCCTTGCATCCTCTTCCGTTGTAAAACAAATTCAGTTGTGAAAATATGAAGCAGAGGAGACCAAATCGTATCGAGAAATCCCTCTTGAAGAAAAAGTATTGTCATCTACATGACCTCTCCGCTATCATGTAAGGAAGGGATGCTCCACATCCTGCAAGAATACAAATAAAATAGCAAACAAATCTCACAATATGGTGCAGGATAACACAGATGCCCAGCAATTATTCTCACCTTTCCTTAATTCAATACGAAATCACATCCTCGTGATTTTTAGCATCGGGACAACTCACTCGTGCTCGCAAAACTGTCAAAAGAAAATAATGCTGCCGAGAATTTTTTTCTTACGCGGTGCAGTGTATTGAAGTATTGAAAAATATCCAACTGTGTTACAGCGACATTATTTTTGTGAAAAATTTTCGCGCCTATATGTTACACCTTTTCAAATTAATACATTTATAGTTCCATTATTTGAAAGAGCTATCTACTTTGTTTTACAGAATCTCGAATAAACCAACGCTAAAATTATCAATTATTTTTTATTAAATTTTGGACACATTGATACAACTTATATATTATTATATATCACAGACCTATGTTCAAATTAATACATTTATCGTTCCATTATTTGAAAGTTATCCATTAATTTGTTTTTACGGAATCTCAAATACCTTTGAGTAAACCGATAGCAGATCTGCGAAAAAGTGTAACATATAGGTTCGAAAGTTTGTCGTCAAAAATAATGTCGCCGTAGCATAGTTGGATAATGCACCTTCCTCGGTTTGAAAAGAGATCCAGGTTCAAATATTTACTAATTAATACATTTAATTAGTATTTAAAATATCACAGATAATAATTACAACTTCACAATAATAATATGTTTTTCTAATAATAACGTTGTCCAGCCAGTGAATGCAAGTACGAATTTATAATACCATGCACGGCCAATTTACGTTCTGCCCTGACTCCAAACAATCAGTGACGTATTGTAAAGACACGACGTGTGTGAACAGAATGCGTCAGATAGGCCGGACCAAAATATTGATGAAATTCGGCACAGAATAAATTGAATTTGTATGTGGAATACGTTTAGCAGGGTAGTTATAAATTAACGTACAAATTTGATAGAAAACCAATGTAACACCAAAAAACCCGCATGTACAAGCAAAACGGCTTAAATGTAACATCTATTCGATGATGAGCGATGGGGAAAGAATGTCTTGGAGTAGAGGCATCACAATCGCATCAGCCTAAAGCTAGATGTAGCGAAGACATCAGAAGAATGGAGAACAACGGATGTGTTGAACATGAATCGAATTGAATTCCTGTTAGGAACGATAAAAGGGTTATTGTGCGGAGAACCAAGCACCGAAGTAAAGCCAATTAATATATAATATTAACAATGAACAATTACAACGACTGGTTATACGCGACTTTAATTCAATAACATATTTAAGCATATGCAAAACGAAAAAAGAGAAAAATTTAATGTGGTTGTTAGCAATTATAGCAAACATTTTAAAATTTAGACCCTCCAGCGTACCTTAAGTGCTGTCTTTATTCATAAAAATCATATTACATGCATATTTTTATTTTTAGGAGAACACATTCTTATTGTGAAGTTGCAATTATTCAGAACATAGGTCTGTGATATTTTAAATATTAATTAAATCATATTAATTAAAAAGATGTACATGTAAAATCAATTTTATCATAAAATATTGTTGCTGCGCCACCGGGATTCAAACCTGGATCTCTTTCCTAACCGGGGAAGGTGCATTATCCAACTATGCTACAGCGACAATATTTTTAGCGACTAATTTTTGAACCTATATTCTGAGATATATATATATTAGATTCTTGTAATAAACTATCAATGTGTCCAAAATTTAATAAAAATAAATCGATAATTCTAGCGTCTGCTATCAGATTACTCAAAGATATTTGAGATTTTGTAAAAATAAATTAGGTGGCTCTTTCAAATAATGGAACTATTAAATGTATTAATATCAAAGAGGTAACATATAGGTTCGAAAATTGTCGCTAAAAATATTATCGCTGTAGCATAGTTGGATAATGCACCTTCCCCGGTTAGGAAAGAGATCCAGGTTCGAATCACGGTGGCGCAACAACAATATTTTTAGATAAAATTGATTTTATATGTATATCTTTCTAATTAATAACCACTTATTATTATCTATCGGTTTCGAAAAATACAATTTTCTTCTTCAGGATGTCAATACAAACTAAAAACAATGTTAACACAGTTAACGAATAAAAATATGAATTTTAACCACAATGTTAATTTTGCTAATTTCAAAAGTAATATTGCATACAGATGGAAAATTAAGGTGCAGTAGTTCAAGGCAGACACTCAGGGATCCATTCATCAAAAACACTCCCAAAAGAGGGACAGCGGACGAGACACAAAATGGATTGAGTCACACTTACACGGACAGACTAACGGAGTCGCAAAACACGATTGTGTGGTACTAAATGATAGGTGTCTAAAAGTAATGTGATAAAAATATGCACCAGAGTTAAAACAATTATCTAAAAATAGTAAATAATTGACAGCTAATTAATATAATTAAAAATAATACGACCGTCGAAGCGCCCAAATACATGGCAATGTCGATTAATATTTGTTAATGAGATGCACTTAACTTGCACCCAATTGGAATGTGTTTATTGTTGGGAAAATTAAACCCACGAATGATTCAAATAAAATATGAATAAAAAAGATTAACAATTATCCATGACTAAATAAAAGGAGGTACACTTCGTCTGAAAACTCATTTTCTTGCCGTAATCTGCCTACGAAAAGTGGAGATCGGTGAATCACCTTTATTTGTCTTGTCTGATCGTACTCCTGTACGCAACGACAGAAGGTTGAAGACAATCCTGGTGATCCTTAAAGGGTTGAAGACAAACCTTATGATTTCGATTGTAACAATGATCGATAATACATTATTAGGAGAACACATTCTTATTGTGAAGTTGTAATTATTCAGAACATACGGTCTATGATATTTTAAATATGAATTAAATATATTAATTAGAAAAATATACATATAAAATCAATTTTATCGAAAAATATTATTGTTGCGCCACCGGGATTCGAGTCTGGATCTCTTTCTTAACCGGGGAAGGTGAATTATCCAACTATGCTCCAGCGACATTATTTTTAGCTACAATTTTCGAACCTTTATGTTACCTTTTTTATATTAATACATTTAATCGTCATTTGAGGTGCCTAAAGCTCAAGTCTTAATATATACAGAAAAATTCCACGTGAGATATATTATTTTCTATGCAGAACAGAAGTACATATTTATTCTTATTAAAAGCTCATTAAAATAGAAGATGAAAATTCGACGCTAAATTGAAATGTTACTCATCTTCTCGACAAGAAAGTTCTGGGATGACATCCCGGTGGTTTATATTGTTTCTCAAAAGACTTCATCTTATACGTTTCAATCATCACAGAACTGTGTTAAAAAATTGCCACTTTGTTACAACAACGTGATGTGATGAATTTTATTTAAAAAATCATTAAAATGACCTAAAATAATGTTTTTTTTATTTTATTTAATTCACTGCGTTAAATTCGTAATATTTTCACGACACGAAGACGAATGAAAACGTTGCCACTCCATCGCAACTTCAGTCGAATGAAAAATATCATTCATTTAATAGAACGTAATTCGTCAAAAATAACCCGAAGAGATTTTCTTCATTATGGCAACCTGTTCCTTCCTTTCCGGTTCCGTCATCCTCCCCCGCCCCCGCCCCGTAATCATCCCCTCCGGTCTTCACCCGTCCCCGTGAAATGTCACCCTTCGTCTGCGTTCCAGCTCACTCCCCCTCCCGGAGCTGTGAGCCTTACACGAAAAAGCTGAGCGCGTTACTTACATTTCGCTCGCTCGACAAAACTCGAGTGGTCCTTACCGCGGGCCTCCAGGCCTGGTGAACTCAGGACATGGAGACGTCTTTGATGTATTATATTTAAAGTATCAGGTAATTTTAGAACCTCTACGACCTACTTCGCTAAAGGACGATTATGCAATAACTAATGCGATCACAAGCACGTGTGAGATACTCGTAGCATAAATTTTGTGTACTGGTTCGATGTGAAATTTGTTGCCGTTTTAACTGTACTTATTTAGAGCTGGTCTTTTTGTCCTTTGTCTTGTAACCTATTTTTTGTCATTGCTTTTAATATGAACGTATTTAACCCTTCCCAAACCATGCAGTAACACATTATAATTAAACCTGTAATATTTCTGTAAATACATACAACATAAAAAACATATTTTAGATATAATTCTAAAGAAAATAAGTAATAAATAACTAGTTAAAAAGCAATTATGAAAAAGGAATCGTACAAAAACAACTATTTTTTTCCATTCAATCCGTTGTAAAATGAATACGTTGGTAAAAATACCATTTGTGATATAAAATACAGAGATAACCTAAAATTTTCACAGTGAAAAGAACAACAAACATACAAATATAATTGTCTCTTTCTCACTAATTAAACGAAGAGATATAAGAAGGAATGACACATTGTATAGGACTTAATTAAAGCTCTAAATTATGTTATTAATCATTTTTTCAAATTGAATGCTCAATATTTAGAGTAAATTTGGGCCATTAAAGTCATTTAAGCTAATAAAAACATTTTTTCTAGCTATTATTTATGGTAACACGAGTTGACAGCATGGCTGCGTTCGGTTATTTTATGTCATGGTATGATAAAGGTTAACCATTATCTGAGAATTTACATATCACATCATAGACCAATAAATGACGTAGATGTAAATAGACATGAAATAAAGTGTATAACATATAGGAGAGGACACATTATTTGTGAAAACATAAATCCGATGGTTTATGATACATTTATGCATCAGTAAAAGTATTTAGTCTTCAAAACTTAAATCTTTCTGTAAATAATACATATTTTTTACATCAATGCATAATGACGCAAGTCAAGTACCTACTCCCTGTGCATTTTGTCCTTCCAATATAAACCTTAATGTACCGTTTCCGTTTTGGCCAACTAATTACACGATGACACTACACTAATGACATGGGAACAGATTGCATTCCGACACCGAGCTGTCAACAGATATTTTTGTAGATCAAAATTGTCGCCTTGTGTACAAATTCGGACCGCGAAGAAGCGGTATTCTAAACATCTCCTGAAGTGCAGTGATATCTCCGTACATCACTACAAAAGTGCGAGTCAACTGTAGGTGAAACTTGGCGTCCAGCCCAGGATCGAGATCGAGGTAAGCTAGATACATCTGCTAATATTTGTTCCAATTCGGATTGCGTCAACTAACCACTAATCTTATCCCACTAATGTTGATTATATTGTCAGCGTTTAAATTTTCTTTCCAGTCAAGTCATATATTTAAAAAAAGTCGCGGCGCTATTTGATTGTATAAGTGGTACACCAAATTAAAAATATTGAAACAAAGAATATGCGTTAGCTCATGTCCATATATTTGGTAGTCTGTGATGCACCATGTACGTTACGTTTATATGTTACGTGGCGCATTAAACCGCTAAAAGACACGTGCAATTAATATTTTAACAGGTGTTCTTAGGTATGGTATAACGTTTTATTTATATCACATCCGCCACACAAGTAAAAATGCTTATACAAGGGCATGGTGAATATTTTTTGGTCAGTTCTCTGGAATAAATCTAATGTGTAACAACTTGAGTTTTTATTGATCGAGTACATCTTGAATCTTTGAATAAACTATCTTCACGCATCTCTCAATAATCATTATCAGTTAATTAAAATCATATTAAGATTGAAAAAAACTTCGAACACAGAAATACCTACTTTCTTTGTTCTGTTTTAAAAAGGAAACATTCTACTTGATTTAGTCAGTTTTCTTTCAATTTCTGTAATAATGTGTTAATGTCCGTATTTCTTTGTAATTAATTCTTCAAAGGAAAGGCATAATCCTTATTTAAGCAGCTTGGACGTTTGGGTCTTTAAAACCTTTATTGCCTAAGCCTCTCAATAACTTCGTCATCGTTTATTTTCTCTCCAGTTGGATGGTCCTGTTCTCTGCACGTGTATAATAAATAATACAAGGGTACAAGTAGTATAAAATCAGCAATCTTAATTTTTATATTTTTTCTACTATTAATGAATTTATCTTTCCACATAGAATTTATATAATATATTGTATTGTGTACAAAATAAAGTCTGTTTATACTTGTCTCTGTATTCTTTCTCAGGTGTTCGATTTTTAATCTTCAGGATACTTAAAATGACTGAATTCGTAAAGACATGCGTAAAAGGTATGTAATACGATCTTAGGATATACTCTGTCAATAAAAACTCAAGTTGTTTCACGTTGAATTTATTCAAGAGAACTGGTTACGAAATATTTTCATAGGCAGATTTCCATTCAGCGTCACATTTACTCGTGTATTGTACGAGTTGAATGTAATTAATGTATGATATAATATAAGGATACATGTTTTCACATACAAGTAACGTTGGAATCGTCGCAGGTAGAGCTTGCAGGTGTTATTTTTTTGCCGTTAAATCCGGTATACAGAAAATGTTGCACATGAGATAGTTTGTGTTTGTTTTTTATAGGTAGATGTACAATTTACACTGATTCTAGGATAATATTGTTATTCACGTATGTTAATTGTTCTTCGATCGATCGATGCTAACTGTAGAGATAGTTTATTTTACCCACCGCCATTTATTTTAAGATTCGACTAATTTGTAGCATTTTTTTATACTATTTTTTTTTTTAAAGAAGGTGTAGTATATTTATTTATAGCGTTTATCATGCCAGACCACAGCGATCAACATTGATATTTTTATTTTTTTAATATTTATTTACCCTCTATTCTGAATTGTTTTGAGAGTTCTTTACTTTCCCTTCGATTCGTCATAATTATATATTTTATTACATTTAGTTATTATTAATATTATCATAATAATACCATCAAAGGTTGGCTCCGGTATCATCACACCAGAACCATACCAGTACAATTTGCAGAAGGCAGCCAGAAATAATCTATATAAATCATACACTCCCAAAAGGGGAGGGTAGACGTCACATCTATGTGTTGCAGTCGCAGAACTCGGTCTCAGTCCGGCAGAAATTCACCATGTCCAGGTCGCAAGAGATGCGAGGGAGAGCCAGTAGAATGCTTCGTTAGGACTCTCTAACCGCTACTCTTTCCGGCATCGCCCATCCCAGAAACCCCCAGCGAGAGACCCACACTCTAATAAATTCCCGGAAATGTCAAAGATTCCTTGCATCCGAGGATCCGATGACCTATTAAGATCTCACGAGGATGTGCTCCGTCGTCTGCAGTCATAACAATAAGTGCATGAATAAATATATTGTTTTTAAGCTCCTATTAGTTTTTATGTTGCTGAGATCAAATCAAAGAGATTTTACTTAATTCATGTCCTCAAAATTACAATCTTTAAAGCGCGTAACGTACAGCCAATCATTACTAAGCTAAAGATGTTTTGTGCATTTACACGTTGCGCGACGTCAGCCAATCATTACAAGTTAGAGATGTATACTTAAAATAGATGTGCATATATACTATAAGATAATGGACGCAACATAAACTAGCCGTGAGTGAGAGGGGATGTTCACAAGGACTTGAACCCTAAACTATCTATTACCGAGACAGTCTTATCAAATAAGCTACAATGACCTTACAAAAAGTAGTCAGATTTTATTTACAATACATACGTTTTTAAGTGAAACATATTTTTTTCTCGTTAGCTCATTGGCCATAAGTGACCATCCTATTATACGATTATAAGAAAAAATTCCATATATTCGACAAACTAGTTTTAGTTAGTTCGAACGTGTTTTTAATATCTCAACGTTAATATTACTTAATTTTTTCTTATTTATGTATATTCAATAACAGCATGTGAATGTGTATTTAATTTGAAATGAAATGAATGTGTACATTGTATTTATTACGAGTGATAAAAAATATACATTAGCGAATTCGTACGAATTTTTACGACTGACAAGTATATTGACAATGTGTCATATCGCGTCACATTTGACAGTGTGACGCAATTATGTGACAGAGGCGCAGGGTGGCTATATATAATGAAAGTTCCCAGCAAGAATCCTTTAAATGAGATATAACAGCATTTTTTGGTAGCTTTGTATATTGGCTTAAATAAACAACTTTTTGCAATAGATTTTTTTTGTCCGGATTCTAACGGCGCACCGTGTATATGAGGGCATCGTCTGCGAGTAATCTTATTTTGCAATATTTAGCATCTTTACGATAATAATTGAAAATAATAGATTCAAGAACTGGCCCTTGTGGTACCCCAAATGATATAAGGAGGGGGTCAGATATTAAGTCTCCTACTTTAGTTTATATTTACTCTTAATGTTTACGTTCGTTCAATAATTATATATGTAAACATGATCTCAGTTATTTCAAGAATGGTTTTAAGTAGAACGACGATACGTAAGGTGATAAGTAAGAACACCGTTTGTACAATTCCAGTATTATCGATTGCGTTTCTGTTAACTTTTGTAATTACAATATTACTTAAAAACCTTCATAACTTTCATAAGTCATAAGTTAAGATTATTCAGAACAAAAGAAATGTAATTTCATTAAAAATTTATATGCAATATTAAACAACATATTTTTGTTTATTTGCGATCCTTGGCTTCGTCTCGCCTGTTGCAGCACTCAAAGTAGGTATCAGTAATTTGAGTCAGCAGCGCTGATGCCTGTGTATGACCTTAGTCATTTGGTGACGGCGTCTTTAACCTAATGGCGCAGTTCTCCGTGAAGATGCTCTTCTGGAGATTTACGGCCTCAGGGCTAATTAAAATGATTTTAATTTGGAAAAATTTCACCGTTTTATATACTCTAATTTTCGTGGGGAGTCATTTCTTTAAGCACTTTAGCCATTTTGACAATTTAATTTGAAGAAATAACTTGGCGGTTATATATTTTAATAATTTTTTTTTTTTGCGTTTAACATCATTGCTATTTTAAAAAAAATATTTATTGCATATATGTTATGTTATAATTTTACAAAATGTAGAATAGTTTTTCAGCAAAGTTTGCCCTTTACATAGTAACAACAAAATTTCTTTCATTTTACAATTGGAGTGGAGTTCTATTCTATTCAGTCTCTATGGAGTCTCTATTCAGCTAATTAAATATTCGTGGCACAATACATTCTCTCGTTATCTTTTTTATTTTATTTATTTATTTATTAGACTTTATTGACATACATATTTTTGTTGTAACAGAGGTGAATATATTATAATATAACATGATAAACATAAAATATTGCAATTAAATACTCGTAGTTTATTGTGTGGGATGGAGTAGACTCCACCTCTGATATATACACCGTTGTCCTGGCTACTTTGCTAGACTGTCTAAAGACTAGTCTGTGTTAAAGTGGCCAGTTTTTTCGTACTGTTGTGGTGTTATTTAATTCATGAAAGATAAAGATTAGACAGGAATAAAAAAAAAAGATAAAAAATATATATATATGTAGTGGGAGTGTTGTAGAACTAGTAAATTATTAGTGTAGGCACTGTATAATGATTATGTTAGAATATTGGATAGCCATGCATCTGATTGATCTCTATCCAATTGGATCATATTTTGGGTCCATATTTGTGTAATATTATTGGAAGTGAACGATATCAAGTTGGTGCTGAGGGTGTTGCACAGTTTCGGAGCTAAGAACATGTAGAATCTTTGATAAAATGTCGTTGTTGCTCTCGGAACTGGCGTGTAGATGTTCGTTGGACTCTCGTCATATTGTTTGCCATCGATACTATCATGGTTTTGGTATCTAGTAAAATAGATACATATAAAAATATATCAATTTATATAATTAACTACATATTTACTGTGCATAAGCAGTGTTCAAATTTTCAAGTTACTAACAATTTATTGTACTGGAAAAACGTATCTTTAGAATAAAAAGTGTCACATATTCGTTTAATTCGTATACTTCAAAGGAAATCGACTATGTTGCTTACAAGCATAGACGTCGGAAAAATAGGAATAGTCACTCACCACCAATCCGGATTCTGCTGACACCTTTAAAATGTGGACTGTATATTTTTCACCTACTATTTCCGTCAAGGGTATAGACGTACAAGTCTCGAGATTTGTATAGCAGTATTAACTGTTTCAAACACGTTGTACGATGCAGTAAGGTACTGGTTCGAGTTCGCCAATCGACTGGTTAGCGGCAAGGCCGGAATGGGGAAGAAAGGTGGGGAAGGTATAGAGCATTATTTTCGTTAAATAATACACAGATTCTCTTAAAATTTTATATAATTTCCCGCTAATAAAACTGACTTTTGCTGTTTACCAGCTGTTTCTAGTGTTTGTTTGAACTCTAGTAAGTGGTGGTGGATCCAAGTAATATCCACGGTTAACAATTATGTAAAAACGAAATTAGCCTCAAATATAAACAAACTCTTCCAGTAAGTTCCACATGAATACGTTTTTGTCCCACTATCAGAAGTTTGGGCGCCCGCCGAGCAGAAAACTGCTCCAAGTGTAATTCTTAAACAAAGATAAATTCCACTTATTTACTCGAAATTTTAAGACCTCTGCCGCCTTTCTTTTTAATTATAATTCACCGATCTGCAAAACCAATTTATTACTGCGTATGACGGTCTTCCACGGCGAGGGTCGTCTTCCGCGTCTAGCCTTGTTGCCCACTTTTTTAGACCCCGACATCTCGATGAAGATTTATTTCAATGTAAATCATTTGATTTATAAATATTTTACCACGGAGTGTAACTGAGTAAATCTATTTTTTTAAATATCAAACAGCTGTTAAAATCAAATGAAAATTCCAAGTCGTATCAAACGATGCCAGTTGTACTAAAATTACTAAAGTTGTACATTGTTTCCTGAAGAAGATACCATAGGTATCGAAACATGTTGATTTATCAATAAATAGTGTTTAGGAGAACACATTCTTATTGTGAAGTTGTAATTATTCAGAACAGACGGTCTGTGATATTTTAAATATGAATTAAATATATTAATTAGAAAGATATACATATAAAATCAATTTTATCGAAAAATATTGTTGTTGCGCCACCGGGAATCGAACCTGGATCTCTTTCCTAACCGGGGAAGGTGCATTATCCAACTATGCTACAATTTAATAAAAATGAATTGATAATTCTGGCGTCTGCTATCAGTTTACTCAAAGGTATTTGAGATTCTGTAAAAATAAGGTAGATGGCTCTGTCAAATAATGGAACGATTAAATGTATTAATATCAAAAAAGGTAACATATAGGTTCGAAAATTGTCGCTAAAAATATTGTCGCTGGATAGTTGGATAATGCACCTTTCCCGGTTAGGAAAGAGATCCAGGTTCGAATCCCGGTGGCGCAACAACAATATTTTTCGATAAAATTGATTTTATATGTATATCTTTATAATTAATATATTTAATTCATATTTAAAATAAATAGTGGTTCAAACAAAGTGTTTTTGTCTTATTATTTATAAAATAAATTGAAATAGACTAGTAAAATTTTTTTCGACGATGAGAATTTTTCAGCATAGCCTCGTTCTTGTGATATTGTAATAATTATCACCATTTGTACGTCGATCATACTCTTATTAATATAAGCCTTATTCACGTATATTTTGAATTAAATAAACTTCAATTCAGTATTCCTGTTTGCGCAATATCCGGATCGCACGTTTCGCGGTGTGGAATACGACGATTCCGGTTGTAAATCGGAATCACCGCAGGATAGGGGAGGGAAGTAGGGAAACATGGTACAGGGAGAGGTCGGTGAGGAGATTGGGATTTAGTCGAATAACCAGTGAATTTTAGGGAACCGGGATTCAGAAGTACTGCTCGCCTTAGCTTGCACACGACGCCTCCGAAAATTCCCGTGGTGGCCGCCTAAAATCACACAATAATGGCATGTAGTTGTGCAGATATCCGCTTTTGACTGAAGACAGCGATGTCAGTTTGCATCCATGGCACACATAAGTAATAGACACCGTGTACAAAAATCACAAGATCACAAAAAATACAGTGCTGGTGCACTGTAGTTGAAAGGGTCCACACTGGGAACATAATACCATCGGTCAAGTTGATATCTGCTGGCGTCAAGGTCACAGAAATGTATGGATGGGAAATTAGACGCGGAATGTATCAATAATATTGGTTGCGGCTGATTCGAAAAGACGTATCAAAAGTATGTATACGTATCACTATTGACAGGCTCACTCAAAACAATGAACAATTATGCATGATAATAATTTAACAATGATTTATTTGATTTCTAACAAATTCAATTATTTCAGTATGATATATAAAACTGGCAAAACTTTATTCGGAACAACAAATTCATTATGTTGTATTGAATAATTTCTAAACTAACCAACAAAATAATAGAACCCTGGGGGTAGCGAGACATTTTACCCCTCTGTTGTGAAATTTACCCACATAAACCACGAGGCGGCAACCCTCGCCGGCCGACGCCCCGCCTTTGTAGGCTTCGCAGGTGTTCCCCCTGTTTGGTCATCAATCAACAGCCTGAAATGACGCCTGACAGGGCTGTGAAAAATCTACCGTATTCATTACCCATTTAATTTAATTACATTTTCAACCCTGTTCCATTTAACGCCTTCATCAGTAGCCAACTGAAATGATTTTACAAAAGTTATAAATGTAGGGTTCAAACTAACGCTAGATTAATTTCGTACGATGATCTGATGGGTATTTGTTGTATGTCTCCTTATATATTCAGATTATAATACTTAGGATTTTTAATAAAAACAATGTATTTATAGAAAATAAAATAAATCCGGTAGAGTTAACGAAGGACGTATGTGCTAACAATTGATTATTTAAGATTAGTTAATTACTAGACAGAATTAATACGTCTCCTTTACCGACACCTTATTAGTTTTAAATATGCAAATCTCATGTATCGAGGATTGTATTTTTAAACTAAAAATAAAAAAATATTCAGATGTAAGTGACTAATTTTCTGATTATAAATATATGAAAGTGCAAGTGGGTTTAGTATTCTACAGAAGTTAACCTAATTAGGTTTTTAAAGCGCTAAAGGCGGAGATCAAATCAGTCAGGAGTGCCACCACCGGATTTTAACTTTGCCTTCCCGAAGCGGGGTATTCACATTCCCCATAGATCGCTTTAAACTCGATAACTCTATAATTATGAAAACGATTTCATTCTTATTTTTTGCAATCTTCACGGAAATAGTGACGAAAATTTTTTCATTTTTTGTTTTCCAAATTTCTAAGCGTATAATATTTAAAAATATTGTTTTCGGTCCAGTGATCTTCGCGCGGTAAATACACTTGCGCATGTCAATACCATTACCCCTGTGTCTTATCTTTAAGTTATTGTGCTTATTATTTGTTTCACTGGGTAGCCCCATACCACAGATGCGAACGAGGAAGACAGCTATATCGCTTATTGCAACTCGCGGCATTCGGACAAGAGATGTCCGGCGAGGCGGTTGGGACTACGTCGTCCGTCGTGAACTTTTTATTATCGTTTGTATGCATATGATCTGGGGTGTTTCTATACCCCGTTTCTGGCAGCTTAGTGACGAAAAGGTTAAGCAGGTTCGTCACCACTCTAGTGATACACACACGCGGTTCCTCATGAGCACAACAGCTCGCGCGGGTTTTGTGTGAGTCCGGGCAATCGCATAGAGGTCGAGGTACTGTCATCACATGAGATATTGAAGTTTATGGATTGTATTGTTTTAAATACTTATTTTTCTTCAGTAAAATTTGTTTTATCTCAAGTTCCTCTGAAAGGAATTTTATTTTACACTTTATGTCATCTCATGTATCAGAATTTTTATATGTTACATTATACTCGTTGTACCTAAGATAAATAGTAATTTAAATTTTAGCATTTAACTTTGAAAAAACCTCTAATTCTGTCAAATAGCAATTAATAAATAAATTAACTGTGTTAATTACTATTGATATTTGATAACCTTTTCGCCTTAATAATTTTTGATGAATATACATTTACATTTCAAATTTTATTGACCACTGTCAAAGAATACAGTATAACAACTCATACAGAATACATTTTCGAGTTGGCGTGTTATTATAGCGCATCTACAATGTTTGCCGAAAACCATGTGCATGGATTCGTTCCGCTTCTGAGACATCAAGTTGCTGGTGTAAAGATGTGATGTGTGAAATTCTTCAACATTTTTTGATTTTTTTTTTATCACATACATATTTTTTTGTTACTTGAATGCATTATATTGTATGTATGCATTATTTTTATGGCTAATCGAAAATAGCTTAAACAAATTGTTTACGTTGGAATAATAAACACATTGTTATTATATACCGTGTTAACGTAGGTCTCCCAGGAGCCGTCCTTTCAGTGAAAGCCTAATCTATGTTGCTTGTAAACCAGGCTGGTTATTACCTAAGGTACCTGGTATGTATTTATTTACTAAAATAACTATTAATTTATTTATTTATTGACATACATATTTTTGTTATAACAGAGATGAATATATAATAATAAAACATGGTAATATGTTTATTGCGTGGGATGGAATAGACTCCACCCCTGATATATACAGCGTTGTCCTGGCTACTTTGCTAGACTGAAGTCTGTGTTAAAGTAGCTAGTTTTTTTCGTGCTGTTATTTAAGATTCGACAGGAATAAAAATAGAGATAAAAAAATAAATATATAATACATATGAATAAAATTATCTAATCCTGTCACCCTATCTTACAACCCACCCCGTAAACAAATAAGTGTATTACAATGGTGGATGTCAAAAAAATAAATGAAAATTGCATCAGATTAATATTACATAACTAATGGTAAAACAAAATATTAAAATTGTGAAGTATCAAAAATAAACAATATAAAATAAAAAAAATATTTTAAAAGTTCAGAACTAAAATGTAACATCAATTTACGTGGTATTTTAATTTCAATGTAATATATCAGTTAAAGAAAGGATTAGCCATAAAGTTAAGCTTGTATTTATATTTGACCCATCGCTATGGCGGAAAGGTTACTTCAAACACTATTAAATCTGAGTACGCCATGATCGGCAATACGTCCACTGTTATATTATAGCAATCAAGATATGATTGGTAAGATGCTGGAAATGGTGTTTGAGAAAGAGCATGTTTAAATCAACATTATGTTGAATTTGTTACCAAAACAAAATTAATTAAATTAAAACAACCTGATCGGTCCTCGGAAACCTACCCTCAGGGGTCTTATGAAAAATCCAAAAGAAATTCTGAGGAAACTGACAGGCGTGACGGGGTCGACCGGTCAACGTTACCGGCGATAATGTAATTCTACTCAACATTGAATGTCTCTGAGGACGGCGATTATTCTTTTTGTTTTGTTTCCTCTTTCTCAACTAACAGCCTTCCTACAACCTCCTACACTGTTCACCCTTTAAATGACGGAAGCCCCACCCTGAAGATGTGAAGTCTAGTATGTGATAATATTTATTAATTACGATAAGTGAGTCGGTGTGGCATCTAGCGAATACAGCATAAAACAAGTCGGTAAGAACATCAGCGAGACACACAGGTCAGGGGTCCCGATACATTTTATTTACTGTTAAACCAAAGTGAATATTAAAGAAAATTAAATACGAATGATGGTCCGATATATATTAATACAGAGGCGATTCAACATTTCTGCAAACCTTTATCTCATTCATCCATATTCCTAAAATCTTTTATAAAATACACCAATAACCTTAGGTCAGTAAGCACATAGAGAAATCAGAAAAGAAACTGATCGGTTACCTTGAAGTTTTGAATGAAGTGTCAATTTCCTTTGAAATGTACGAATTGGTTGATATAGATTTAATTAAACAAATAATAGACATCTCATAGAGACGAAAATATTTTTACTATAGTTAATGAAAACATATGGAAGTATGGGTAATTACAACTGCGTCTCTATGAGATATCTATTATTTGTTCAATAACAGTGCCTTTGCATGTATAAATCTAGTAATTTTGTGTTCTTGAACATATTTAAATATTGATATATTTAGTGAAAATATGAACCTGCATGTAAGCATTTAGAATTATGCTTTGTTGATCGACTTTAAGATTAAGTAAAAAAAAAATATAATAGTCTTCTCAGAAATTTTAAAATTGAAAAATTATAATGCTTCTGTACTGTAGGGAAAAAAATAATTCAATTACGTCATATGTACATATTTTCCACCATTTCTCAGGACTGGTTTTAAATACTAGTGCCTGTTTAAGCGCCTTGTTACTTCGATTAGCACCACTGAATTTACTGGTTTATAATAATGTACATGTGTGTGTGTGTGGGTGTGAGTATTGGCGCCCTTTTTTCAGAAAGCTAAGAAGACGATAACCGACAGGCGTCATTCAGTTACATCCCGTGCGCTTGCCACCAGTGCGCGCTTCGGTCGGTCGAAATCTAAAGATGACAACTCACCTAAAAGAACAACAACATCGGACCAGAAAGACAGCAAAAATAAAAAGGTTAGTGCAGTTCATATATCATATGTGTGCTTATTGTTAATCGGAAACCTGGAAACCAGCTATCGAAGGCATTTATATAAATAGTACTTTTACAGTGGAAATGAGACAGTATATGTGGCAGATCCATTTATGATAGAGTTAAGAATGAATAAATTAGAAGAGAATGTGAACATGATTTTAGCATAGTGAGTAAAATTAAGAAATGATCACTTTGGTATATTGATCATATAGAACAGATGAATCAGGAGAGAATTAGAAAGATATATGACGCGGATATATGGTAGTAGTAATAGATGTTGTCCGCAAAATACTAGACTTGACACGACCAGGTAAATCAGATACCGGAAGATAGTCCTATTAGAAGCCTCAATAATCGACGAGCTTGTATGAGAAGATTATTTTTTATTTTAAGGGATTTTGACAGTGTAAACATATTACATATAACTAACATAATAACTGTCTAACATGTGATACTATTTATGAAAATCCACAAAAATATTTAGATACATAAGGGATGCAGAAAATAAATAAAAAGAGGGTGAAAGGGTGGGGAGGTTGCAACTATTGTGGAAGTAAAGGGATAGCAAGATGTGGTTATATGTAGAATGATTGGCCAAAATTAAGATTGTGGTAGTTTATAAAAATAAACTTTTGTGCGTAGTAAGACTAATGTTGAAAAAGTAAATTTTTCTTTATGGTATTTGCATGACCGGTGAATGAATAAATTTAGTATTTAAGATATTCTACTTTTAGCAATATGAAAAAGTACGGATTGCCGGATCGAACTAGATGGTACGTGAAGAGATATTAATTCTAATTGGCATGTTGTAACGTGGGCGCCAAAATGTGACGCGTTGTCGTCAGGATATGACGCCATGTATGCACATCCACCAGTTTGCTCAGAGGATTGCACGAAGTGCGTGGGTCTTGTTCACAGAATTCAACATAATCTCCTGCCTTTCACTTTAGCCAGCATTCTCAGGGAAAAATAAAAAGATGATTGCAAATTTTAATCACAAAGTTTAATACAAAAAGAAACAAGAAAATAGAATATTAAAATAGAAAACATTAAAAGAGTTCCATCACAAAATGTGATGTGATGAAAGATATGATTTTGGCAATTTTGCCACAATAAAATAATGAAATTTACTATTATTTCCAGAACTAAATAAACATAATTTGTCACCTGACAGTTTGTCGGGTCAGAATTTTACAGAAATAACTTGGAAAATAAATTAGTTAATACGAGCAGGAAAACCATTAGTTTTAAATAAAGTAAGGAAACAAATATGCTACAATAGAAAATTATTTGTTTTAAATCAGAATATGAAAAGAAATATGAATTAAATATATTAATTATAAAGATATACATATAAAATCAATCCGCCACCGGGATTCGAACCTGGATCTCTTTCCTAACCGGGGAAGGTGCTTTATCCAACTAAGCTACAGCGACCTTATTTTTAGCGACAATTTTCGACCATATATGTTACCTTTTTGATATTAATACATTTAATCGTTCCATCATTTGATAGAGCCATCTACCTTATTTTTACAGAATCTCAAATACCTTTGAGCAAACTGTTAGCAGACGCCAGAATTATCAATTCATACTTATTAAATTTTGGACACATTGATACAACTTCACAATAAGAATGTGTTCTCCTAAAAAATAAATATGAAAAGAAAGATTAATGCTACAATAAAAAAAATTATAAGTTTTAAATTCTTCGTACACGACAAAATTAATTTTTACAACCAGTTTTCGCGTAGTAATTGTCCATTTCTGCAGAGATTCACAGTCTTCATTTTAATTTGGTCAGTCCAAGGTACCCGTTAAAACTTGTAACCTCAGGAAGACTGGATTATCTATTGGCATTTGGTTCTTTATGGATCGCTTGCGTCTACGTTGGTTGAAAAAATCATCTCGTCGGGTACTGTCCAGCTGCAGATCGACTCGTATCCCTCACCATTGTGCGGAAGATATCCTTCCCGTGGCACGACTCCTCTGCCACCATGTCCGCGAAAGGAGTTGTAACAAAAGGTAACAATAACATCATTTTTACGAAATTTATAAGTGAAATAACTAGGAACGAGGTAATGAGTTAAAAATAGGAATGATAAAGTGAGTGAAACGAGAAAGTGAGGCAGGGATGCATCCATCCTGAAATTACACATATAATTAGTCAACAGATAAGTTCAAATATGATGCAGGACAACACAGATGTTAAAATATTCAATTGTTCTCACCCTTTCTCATTTATATGAAGTCACATTTATGCGATTTATGGATCGAATTGTCCGTCCGTTTACAATGCTAGCTGTCACCCAAAAAAGACCGTTGATTGGATTCTTTCCATGTTGCCAACACGAGAATGTTGATTCCCACACATCTCACGCGCGGTAGGTACCACGTATAACGTTATAATGTATGAATGTGAATAAGGAGAAAATTGTGTACCAAAAATGTTGCCTCTCTGCCTATCCCCGCTGTGAAACGGCGTGACGGTAAGTTAGTTAGTAAGTATTAATTTCAATTTACTTAAAATATATTCTCAATGGTTCAAATTTTAATTTGAACTGTTGATCGTGCGCGTGAGGATTCTCCATTAGGTTTACTTTATCTATCTACCCCCCTCACTTTTACCCTTACCACAGAGCAAGATATTTTGTGTACTCTCAGGGTATCAACGTCCTGTTTTGTACAATTACTGTAGCTATTGTGCGTTTCTGTGAAACTAATATTGTGTTCAGAGTTATTCTTGTGAATCGGTTAAGTTGATCCTGAAGTTCGGAAGAGCTGTGACTACAGCAGATAAAATCCAGGTAAGTCGTGCTTCTTGGTTGGTTCTTGAGCCCTTATTGTTCTGTCCTTACACCAAACTCCTACTACCCTTCCTACATCTCGCTTCCACACCCCCTTGTTTAAACACCGCCAAAATATACATTTCAAAATTCTCACGAGACGTTGGCACAATATGGTTTGAATGATACATTTATTTTCGTAAATGTGATTACCTCCAAACGCAAACCATCATCATATAAAGCTTTAAGTCTACGTACTTCGAAATAAAGATTTGCGATATTTATCCATTATTAATCTATATCAGCTTCAGGCCCTAAATCATCTAATAAAAAAATGTCTGGCAGCTTGAAATTAACTTTAATTTTTTGTATTAAATATATAATTTGTAACCAATAAAATATTTCAATTAACTAACTTACCATTATGCCGTTTCCCCGCGGGGGTAGGCAGTGAGGATAGAGTGCCACACTATTCTATCCTGACACATAATTTTCGTCTCATCCATATTCATACATACATCTTCTCATATACGCTGGCCGATTATTGAGGCTTCTAACAGCATCATACCTCAGTATCTGATTTACCTGGTCCGCGCACGTCATCTACTTCTGGTGCCATCAATACTTGCGTCATATGTATTTTTTTGACATGTGACCAAAGTATCTAAGTGATGCTTTTTTAATTTTACTCACTATACTAAGATCAGCTCTACATCATTTCCTTATTTCTTCATAGATCTGTCACATATACGCCTAAGTGATCTCATTTCCACTGCATTCAGTCTGCCTTCGTTCCTCTTCTGCCAGCTCTAGGCCTCACTTCCATACATCAGTTTTGGTACCAGGACTCCATTACGTGCCGCTAGTCTTGCCTCGGTTGACAAGTTCCCGTTAGATTTAATACCATTCAAAGCGCCGTTCATTTTATTCCCTGCAGTCACCCACCTTTCGATATCTTTCTCAACCTTTTCGTTTCTATCAAACATACTTCCAATATACACAAACTCATCTAATTTTTCTAGATATTCATTACCGACAAGCACGCTTCATTACGATTTTTTTTAAATGCTTATATCTTTGACATGGTTGAGATTAGACACATATTTGTAGTATAATATAGTTAGTTAATGTACACGCCACTGGTGAATTCTTACCCAGTATTAATTTTTATGGCTACGTGATGAAAATATGAGACTTAATCCCAAACTGATTTGTTCAAAATTGCTTAAAAACGTGTTTTAATTTAAAATATTGAAATAACCTTTGCTGTAGAACTTCCGCAAAAGTCTTTATTTATTTAAAGAATGATAAAAATTTGAGATAAATCTTGTTTTTCCCCCAGCCTCCGCGGCACGGTATCTGCATTATAAAATAAAAAATCCCAAGTAATAATTCATATAAATGAACAGATTAAAATACATCGGTCTTTCGTAATGGCGAGAAGCTTTCAGAAAAATACTGAAAGCTGAAATTCCTCCTTTGCCGGCAACTGTTGCGCGAGATAATTCTGAGCTAAAATATTTGTACTGAAACTTTTCGTTATCCGCGTTAACACGTGGACATCGCTTAACTGAGTGATTTATTAAACCTTTGGAGGCCGACTGCAATTTTTTTACGTAGTTATCGCACTGGGGTACGAGCGCTATCCGCGAAGTAATATTTTTAACACGATTTGAGGTTCGTGACACTAGTCGCAGAGTCGGTGACTTTCACGTATTTTTTATTTAGATAAAAACGCGCAAAACTGTTTAAAATGAAAAAAATACTATTTGATGTTGCAATTTTAGAACACAGTTTTGTGATATTTTTAGTACAAATTAAATTAATCAATGAGTAGCTTGTTGATCTAGTGGTTAAGATGCTGGCCTAGTGATCTGGTGGTCGAGGGTGTACGAGAAGACCAGCAAGTAGTAAGAATATTAAATACTAATTTAATACTAATACAATTTCGAACCTATATGTTACACTTTTTCAAATTATTACATCTATCGTTTCATTATTTGAAAGCCATCTACTTTGTTTTTACGAAATTTCAAATATTTTTGAGTAAACCGATAGCAGATCTGCGAAAAAGTGTAACATATAGGTTCGAAAATTTGTCGTCAAAAATATTTTCGCCGTAGCATAGTTGGATAATGCATCTTCCTCGGTTTGGAAAGAGATCTAGGTTCGAATATTTACTAATTAATACATTTAATTAGTATTTAAAATATCACAGACCTATTTTCTGAATAATTACAACTTCACAATAAGTATATGTTCTTCTAATAGTAAGAATATTGATGTAACATGTATTCCGTGAACGTATTTCTATTAAAAAAAGAATTTATATAGAAAAATAAATATTTGGGTACTGCTGGGGACTGGACTATCCGGGGAAACGTGTTACCATTCCACTACATCAACCAATTAAGTTTACGACAAATTATATACAGTATATTGTTATAATTGATACTTCTAGTATATATTCTTAGTAATATAATAATGTAACAATGAATCCAAAACACATTTCAGCAATATACGATATGAGACGCCAGAATTAATTCATGTTTCCTTAGGTACAGTATAATGGCCTGTTTATGTCCATCACATAAAGTACACGAGTAAATAGCACATAGACAAAATATCTGCATATATAAAACAACAGTTCTCTTGAATAAATCCAATGTGAAACAACTCGGATAATAATAACATAATAAAGGATTTTCAAACAATAAAATAATCAGTTCAGTCATAAAAAGTGTTCTTAAAAACGTTCACACATTTTTATATTGGTTTTTATATGGGTAAAATGGTATTATTTTACGTTAAAACTTAAACTTTAAAAACACACTATTAATATTACTATACAATTACAAATAAATACATGGTAGGGTCGTATAAACGACGGATTAATTTTATCTAAAGACGATGGTTAAACGAATGTTAATATATATTGTAGTAGATATATTATATATGATTGTATAATATCATCAGTAACAGCATAACCTAAATCTATATCTAGCACAAGCCATTGCTGTATATTTTTTATAGTATCTTGGGCGTAAGTTATATTTTTGAAATAAAGCATTTTATGCTAAACAATGGCATGTTTGTACAGAAAAATGCACAGTTGTTTGGGACGTATATTTATGTGTGTATAAATATATTAATTATTTAATGAAAATAATGCACTGTGACTTCCCCCCCCCCACTTCCGGTCGTTTGGCGACTTGAGCCAGTACGGCTATACGTGTACGGTGGGTGCAGTTTACAATATTATATAATCTCGAGACTTCACGTCTGTGTCAGAACCTTTAACGAAATAGTGAGTTTAAACAGTATACAGTCCACATCCTTGGATATGGCAGCAGAATCCGAAAAAACTGAAACTGAAAAACGAGGGGAAACGTCAGCATTGGAAAATGTGTGAAAGAGACGACACTAGTTGCTGTTTTTGTGTATGATCTGAAAAAAAGGAGGAATGACTTATTCGTGGAAAAGAGATTTGGGACATTTGTTGCATTTGGAGTCGTTCTTTTTTTATAATTGGACGCTGTGTTCGTTTATGTATTAACTATATAATAATAAACAAAAATATATGCATAATTTCTTATATATTTTGGTAGATTATAGTAAATAATGTTTATTAAGCCATAAATTTCATTTTTATGTTGTAAAAAAATGAATCTGAATAAAATAATATTCTTGTTTATTAGTCTTTTGTTAACGTGTTGTGCTTTATAAAGATAATAATAATATTTTTATATTTAGAGTCATAAAAATTTCACTTCAATAACCCGAGGAATGCACAACTAGAAGTAACATTTGTACTCTCAAGTAAAAAGATATAAACGATCACAGTAGATACATGTCAAATAAAATAAAAAAAACAATTACAAGTACACCAGAAGTGCCACTATGCCACTATCAAGAGAATCTTAGTCTTTTAGAACAACAGTAGAAAACGAAAAAAAATTATACCCCTGTGGTGTAGTGGGTCCAATATATACCCCACGTTGTCATACAACGGTTAACATACATTACGTAACATTATTTTTTACATTTTCCATATTCATAGTAGAGATGAAGTCACGTTAATGGACATTTGGGGTTGGGATTTGTGTCGGTGTTTTTGATTAATACCATCTGGCGGCATGAGTATGAAGTGTAACGTTTTGTTTGTTTGTTGTTACAAATATCGAATAACACATTAAAAATATACAGAACCATTTTCGTTCGGTTCGCATTGGTGACCAATATTATGTTTGTTAGTACGTACCATTGAAATTAAGAAGTAATTTTTTTTTTAATACAAATTAAATGCATTAATTAGAAAGATATATACAGACGAAAAAAATTTTTAACTGCCACTGGGAACCAAATTGAATAAATTTAACAAATTATAGATATCTCACAGAGACGAACCTATTTATACCGAGTGTCTCATAGCTAGTAGCACACACTTTGGGAAAATGTTCTACATTCAATTTTTAACATAAAATATTACATACACTTAGATAAAATATTTACAGTTGAGGAATTATGCGACATCAAAGCTTGCATTTTTTTTTCAATATTTCATACTTATCTTTTTTAAAACGTTGGACTACCATTTAAGTAATTAATATCAAATGTTATAAAATATTTATCTGTGATAAAAATCAAATAAAAAGTTTAAGAAATAAAAATTCTGTATAACATTCTATTCTGACTAACAGCTGACTGAAACTATATAAATACGCACATGAATATTGTACATAATATACATACGTACCGACCGATACTCGGTAAGAGTTCCGCTGAACATAAAACTTCGGTGCGCTGTTTCACTCGGCACAAAACGCAAATACTGAATAAATTTTATTTAAATATTGCGTACATAAGAATCAAATTACCAAAAATAATTTAAAAAACAAAATAATCAAATGTAAATAGCTTACCTACTAATCGAAAATATAGATAGGTATGTATATCTTCTCCTAATCTTGTAATATTCAGAAATCAAAAGAACATAAATGTCACACGGAATATAATACTAATGCTATAAGTACATCAAAATGAAAAATGATGTTGACACAAAAATCCCACGTAAATATCCAGTACCAAAGTTTCCCTACTTCCCTCACATACCTTGCGGTGATTTCGATTTACGACCGGAATTGTTGAATTCCATTCCGCGGGACGCAACCCGGAGATCGCGCTATTCGTTAATTTAGATCGAATCGATTCGGATGTATAATTCGAATTCAAACATCACGATTTAGTTTTTTATATTTTATACTGATAAAGTTGAACATGGTAAATGTATTGTTTTATGGCAATCTTTAATTTCAACAATGTTAATAATAATTTGGTCCTGAAATTTTTAAATAACACTTGGGCCATTTTACGGGCCCAAGTGCAATTACAATAACATAATATGACAATATGAGTAATTCAAAATTATTTAAGCAAAATAAGTACGTAATATAATGTGGAATAACAGAAAGAAATCATTGTATATTAATGGCATTTTCGGTCAATTAATATCTAAGATAAACCTAACTTAATAATTAATGAGCTATTATTTCGAAGCATAGAACTGGAATCAGTCTTGTCATTTTGACCGATGTTTGTATTTGTAATATTGGTTTCAGCAATACACTACCCACTGGTCTGATTGATAGAAATAAACGCTACTGTGGTATTTTTTCTTACTGGCAACAATGTACGTTATAATATGTACTGAATACATTTTTAGAGCATTTTATATATGGAAAAATCTGTACGTTTTGATTCATATATTATTTATTATTAATCTAATGCATACATAACAATACCTACATATATGTTGGAAATAAAGTTTCTCGGTTATCCCGCGTCCGCTGGTTTTGATAACGACCAGTGTTGTCCTAAAATATTTTGGGTAAATCTCATTACCCATCTTCAAAAGATGGCTAATTGGTGAAGAGTCACTTTCAAACGGTCGTGAAACATATTTTTTCAGGCCCGCAGTTCAGAGCTAAGTGAAATCAATAATCATATTTTGTACAATTAGGGTGTTTATGACCTAATATTTGGTTTCTGGAATTGCTGTAAAATATTATTGTTGTTTTCTGTTTGTACGATAAGTTTCGTGTTCGGAGAATCTTTTGATTTAATGTGTTTTCAATATTATTGTACAGTCGCGGGATAATCAAGAGACTAAAAATTAAATTTAATTAATTAAAATTAATTAAACATGCTCTGAAATAAACAGTATCTATATTTTATTTTTTACTATAACTTATTGCGTTGGTGTTCTATCCTCTGCTGAAGATCACGTATATAGATTGTTGAAAAATAAACTCGTTATATACTTCAGAATAGTAATAATAATTGGAAGGAGCTGAGATGAGAGAGCGCTCCCCGCTAATGCGGCGACATACAAAGCTCGCCTCCCACCTATTCATACTAATACTCTCACAGCGGATACACACACACACACATTCGCAGTTTTCACACTTATCTTGTACATTATAATATTACGTTAAAATATGATTGCAAACCTAAGAGTCTAAGAGTCTATGATCGTAATTTGCGCGAACTACAACACTAGCGAGCAGTTGAGGAACACATATTTTCCGTGATAAACAAGCGAAACGCACGAATTGAATGACTCGGTTAAATCAAGACAAGGTAAATATAATTTATGCAATCTATGGTTTGATTACTATAAGTGTGTGTGTCATTCTAATATATTGATTCTAGGACAAAGTTCCTTTCTTTTATTATGGGATGGCGATTTCCCAGTTGGGCGACGCTATTACGAAAACTATTTGTTCGTTGGGCCGGGATGAATGTTCTGCTGATTTAATTTAGTTTTAATCAAACAAAACAACTTGCCATGAGGACTGACAGCGAAGGAAGACATGATGGCTGGACGGAAGAAGTTGTACAAAACTAATTTCACAGTTTAAATGGAAGATAGCTGTTGCGGCGCCACAAGTAATATATATTTTCTTTAACATAATTTGACTGATCTGGAGACGCCAAGTTTGATATTAGACCTGCGATAGATCCAAGGTGAACGAAGAAACTCCAACATAACCTGTCAATGTGTGTCGAACGATTTGTGAATGTCATTATTTATCTGTTAACCTGAACATAAATGATGGGTGAGAATGGTGATTGTTCATATATTAATGATTAATATTAACCTAGAGAAAAAATACACACACACAATTATTCAGGTTGCGGAGGTAAGACCTCAAAATGGGGTCTTACTTAGGCCTATTTCTAAGTTATACAGACTACCATCGGATTAGTAAACAAGTCGGTCTTGGTTAAGGGGGGGATGTTTACGCGCCTTATTCTTCGGTTGACAACACTAGATTTACTAGTTGATAATAATGTGCATGTGTGTGCATGACTATTGCCGCCTCTTGTCGGAATCGGAAAAGACGGTAACGAAGGCGTGATTCTCATTACCTCCGGTGCTTCGACCAGTCCAGCAGTCCTAAAAACGACCAGTGCACGCTTCAGCCAGCCGAAATCTAAAGACAGCAAAGTGAACAGGTTAGTGCAGTTCATGTATCATATGTGTACTCATTGTTTATCGGAAATCTGGGAACCAGCTATCGAAGGCATTTACATAAACATGATTTTATTGGAAAGGGATTTTTTTTGATAAAAATTATGTTTTCATCATTTGAAATGCTGACCGAGGCCGTTATATAGTCATCCGCAGGGCCTAGCAACAAAAAAAATATGAAATATGATTGCTTTCTGCCAGTTATGTTTAAAATTAGATTGTGTGTAAGGACAAAGGAAATAAAGTTAACGTTGTAAACAATTCTAGAAGAGTCCCAATTTTCTGCGCATTACATATTTATGTGAAAACCTTTTTTATCACAATGCCCTACAAATTCGCCCTTGAGCCCAAAATTATAGGGCGTAATTCAAAAAGAGAACATGAATTATTAAATCCGATCCTTGAACCGTACAGTCGCGGAATGGGATGGGAGCAAACGCAGCACGCACGACTATTTACTGCTTAATGGGTCACTGGAGCGAATAGTACAGTCCACCTAGGTGGAAGTGGAATGTAGAAACGTTCACAATAAAACATTTATTTATCTCCCTCTGTACGTCTTAATAATATATTATATTTAATTATATGATATCTTTGACATTTGGCAAAATTGCGAATCATATTTCAATGAAAAAAGTAATGCTTGGTAGTTTTTTAATTGTACAGGTGTAACAGACCTAGTCCAAAATATTTTATGGATAGATATCTGATTTAATAAAAATGTTTCAGTTTAAATTAGACAAGTAAGAGTTAAAATTATGTAATAATAATACTGTGATGTCCTTGAAATTGTATAGTTCTGTGTGTGTGAGTGTATGTGTGAATGCCGCACCGCCGGAGTATGGAGTTATAAAGGGCGACGCGCGTTGGGGCGCAGCTTTCTCTCTGCATATCTATCGAGTTTATCGTTTAACTTGTACTAGTGATATACCTTGTAACAAAATTGTATCTTACTGTAATAAGCGTGTCATTATTTCTTGGACCTTCATATTACGAGGTGTACACTGAAGACGTAGTTAAGGAGACAAGTGCATAACATTGGCGCAGCCCGTAGGATAATTGGCGCAACGTAACAAATACTAACATTGGATAATTTATAAAATGGCATTTTGTAAAAAAATCACTTCAGTTGTTTAGTCCTACGCTTGTATTTGAAATAAAGAAATGTTATTTCTACTTATGGGTACCGTTTTGGAAAATATTACTATATGTTATTTTTACAAAATAAAAATAAAAATTGAGAAATCAACTTATTATTATTCTAAATCTTTGATCATTTAACAATAAATAGTCTGGCTGTAACAAAAATGAAATACCGAGAATCCATCTATCTGCAAACCAACAAATACATGATACCCCATGTATGCCGCATTTAACGGCAAAAAAGAACACCTGCCAGCCTTATTATTTCGTACGTGAGAACACTTGTCCATATATATAATATAAGGGCTTATATAATGGTGTTCAAAATTGCTCCGTTACATAATATATATCAATTTGGTTTTGTGGAAAGTAAAGAAGAGAGAGAACGTAGTGAACGGACGAGTATTCACTGATCATCTGCCCATCTCAGTTTCCACGTTCTGATGAAATCTCATGCATATAGTTTACTGTTTGTGGCTGATCTAAATTGACTTGGTGTCGATTGCTTACATTCATCGGGAGTTCTGCCTCTTGCGGTGTATCCATTGATCGTCTGCAATAAGTGCTAGACTCAAGTCGTAATTGTGTCTCGTTCTTTTCCTTTCGGGAGAGTCTAAATGCCTGGCACTTAAATGGCTTGTGCCACTGTGTCTAATTTTATTCTAATGCTTATTTGTTCGGAAGCAATCGGCTAGTTCTGCCCATTATTTTTTTTTGTGTAATTTATCCATATGATAGTATTAATATTGTTCGCATGTATCTGTTCAATATATTTTTGCAATAAAACTAGTCCCACCAAACATTTTTCTAGACGTTTGTCTGCAGATGCATTCATATCAATTGTATTATATTTAATATAAACAAACATGAATACCAATCAGTGGCACAGTTTAACAATTCATTTCATGCTTACAAGTAAGCCAGATCATTTTTGATAAGCCACTTTTTTATCCCTTCTTCCAAATTGGGAGAAAGCTTATTATTTTTTATTTTTTTAGGAGAACACTTTCGTATTGTGAAGTTGTAATTATTCAGAACATAGGTCTGTGATATTTTAAATATGAATTAAATATATTCTTACAACGGTTTCGGGAAATAGTGAAATCTTCCGGGGCCCACCGACGGCTCAACATATAAAAAATAAAATTAAAAGTGCCCATATACAGGATGGCCTAAAAAACAACATAATTAATTATGATTCTCAATTTTTTTTATCAGAATACTGTATTCTGTAATGATTTTTGTCACTCTGTGCAACAGTTTGAAAAAACCAAATATTAACAATGGGAAAATTAATAATCAAAGATAGCGACCGGAAATTATCTAAATAAAACGTAATATAGGTAAACAGGTAAGTAAATTTGTAAACTATTAAAGCTATTGTTGATATAGTTGAACTAATTTTGATGTAATTATATCACATTTTAGGAAATGTTCTTAATTTTTTTGGGCCACCCTGTATGTCACGTCTGCTATATATTAGTAAATAGTACGTAGGCAGGAATTCTGCCTATATAAGATTCCTGTAAATATTTTGTAATCGGTTCTTTTGAATAAATCCAACGTGAAACGACTTTTAGAACGGATGGCATTCAATATAATACTCATGTTCAGTTGCAAGCCCGTCTTTTCAAAAATACTTGAGTATGTATATTCCAGTTATGTGGGCAGTACTACAAACTTGCAGTGGGTCAGAGCCATTTGTGAAGCTGCTGGTATTACGGCGGTGAGTGCGAGATAAAGATGCCGCATTGTTATCGGATCGAAATAAGTGTTGGTAGCTGGCCAGCTGGAAGTCCACGGAAGACTATCGAGGAGATTGCAATCCCAGATTGCCGCCCAGCAGATTGCAATCCCAGATTGCCGCCCAGCAGATTGCAATCCCAGATTGCCGCCCAGCAGATTGCAGGACCCTTATTATCTGCATAATTTGGAATTGCATACTGTAAACATCACAAATAGAAAACCAGAGCCTGACTTAGCTATCGAAGTAATTCACGAATACAATAATAACGGAAGAGGGTCTGTACCAATTTTTTAAATTAATTTTTTTGTAATGTTCTCCATTTAAGGGCGATAATTAATAAAATAATATACAACTGCATCTATTATAAACATAAACGTTTTTATTATATTTATTTCAACCTCAAAATTCTAGATGACCCCTGACTCACATCGCAAAAAACGAACTCTGTATAATCGCTGACTTAAAAACTAGCTGAACGCACCCGAAGCAACCCTTTTTTGTAATTTACTCGAGTAAGCATCTGATACTACCCGCCAGCCTCTCTGACAGGTGCTATAAAAAATAGTACGTTCAAAGCATTTGTGTGGTTTTAGAATTTGCAGAGCTGTCAATCGCCCAGTGAAAACAAACCTGATTACTTGTCGAAATTCTACTTAATTTACGATATTTCAACATTATTTTTAATATTTTCGCATGAGTGCAGATTGTGCGCGTTTTATCTAAAGCTATATATTAACTCAATAGATCAATAGCGAATAAAATATTATGTGGATACATTTTTAATAATATTTAACCCATTCTCCGCAGGTGACGGTTTATCATATATGAGTCGCGCCTTACATGCCCACAGCGCGGGTGACTCAAATTTGAGTCGCCGTGTTTCGCCCGTCGCTGATGCGTACATACGCTCTGAGGAGCGGTGAAAATCGTACCACAATTATTTCTAATCTTAATCCTACCGATATCTGGCGATATTTCAACCTCGTATCATCAAGTATCGCTCAGTAATTCAAATTTTAAAACTCAGTTTACGCGTGTAGAATGTAATGCGTTTCATATTATAAAGTTTAATTTAATTTCAGTGTTTCAAAACTTGTAAATAGTGTGCATTAGTTTCATAAATCAGCGCCTGCGCAGATCACTACTTCAGTATGGTGATGGATTCAGCTAGTGATGATGTAGGGCAGTGATCTCCAACCTTTTTGTCGCCGCGGACCGGTCAGCGTTTGATAATTTCCCCGCGGCCCACTGAGGGACAAGACCGCCTTCCGGAGTCAAGGAGCGACCAGTTTGACAAAAAACGAGTCTGCATTCGGCATGCATATTATGGCAGTGTGGTGTTGTTTTACTTCTAAGGTATTATGTAGATGGTAACTTAGCGTAAAGGGGTTTTTAACGGAATAATTATTTTAAGCTATATAATTGACGATTTTTTCAAAAAATTATTTTGATTTTTAAGCAGGCGGCGCGGCCCAGTACCATTTGGTCCACGGCTCGGTACCGGGCCGCGGCCCAGGGGTTGAGGACCACTGGTGTAGGGCACTATTGTGTTCTCGCATAGATAATTTTGTTTACGTTATTTTGTAATTATGGTTCTGATTTCTGTATTTATTTATGTTCGTGAGGATACTTTACAATCTTTCCTATCGATTTCTTAAAAACAAATCATAAATTTGTTGCATTATCGTAGTGTAAAGTTATACATTGTAATGTCGCCTAAGAGTGCCGCGTATGAAAAATGTGATGTGTATTTATGAACGCGGGCAATGGGTTAATAAATATATGCCGTGGTGAAGAGGTACATAGGAGAATTGTCGTATATAAATAATAATATGTCGAAAATATAATTTATTATAAATATTTGGATACTGCAGTAAACATAATTTGCAGTGTTTAATATGATGTTCGTCTATTGTCAAAATGATTATGGATCAGAAGAATGTGCTTTAGTGTGAATAAATGAATGTCCCATTATATTTTATCCAATCACACACTCGTTTGAAATATATGCGGAGTGTGCGTGTGCGAGTGTGTGGCCAGAGCGGGATGAACAATAAAAGTGAGTAGATGTTTGAAACACGGTTACGGACACAAGTATATACAGTAAAAGTTCTACAACGTGAAGCGTTATATATTGCATATATAAGTGGCTCGCTCAAGCCAGCTTCCCGGGCGGCTGCGGCGCGTTGTATTGTATCTGTTGGGGGTATCAGGCATGTTTTTGATGTTGATGAGAGCCCCGTTTCGCACTCAGGTATACGCATGGTGTGTGCAGATTGTGAAAGTGATATACCTTCACAAATGTAAATTAATATCCAATCAGACATACTGGGTTATTCGGTGAATGCGGTATATAATATTTTTAAATATGAATTAAATATATTAATTATAAAGATATTCATATAAAATCAATTTTATCGAAAAACATTGTTGTTACGCCACCGAGATTCGATCCTGGATCTCTTTCCAAACTGGGGAAGATGCATTATCCAACTATGCTACAGCGACAAATTTTCGAACTTATATGTTACCTTATCGATACATTTAATCGTTACATTATTTCAAAGAGTCATTTACCTTATTTTTACAGAATCTCAAATATCTTTGAGTAATTTTATAGCAGACGCCAGAATTATCAATTGATTTTTATTAAATTTTGGACACATTGATACAACTTTATTATTACCTTATTACTGTAACAATATTGGAACGGTTGCTCAGTTTAATCCATGTATACTGCTGATGTGTGGAACATAGCATCACTGGAATACCAAGATGATCGTTTATGACTGACAGATTAGACGGGCTGACTTGAGGCCCAACATAATCTACAAATAATGTTAATTAATATTATTTACATTTATAAATAAAAAATTATCTAACTTTGATGTTATGTATATTTATAATAAAAAGATTTTTAAATGTGGTGCTTGACAAAATTGACATACTTTGTAAACTTTATATAATTTTTATTTACTGTGTATTATTTTTGCCATGTATTTAATGATTCATCTTATATCATGTATTTATTGTTTTTACCTTAATTTATGTATTATTGTAATATATTATATATGTCTAGTGTAAAAGGCTCAATTGGAGCCGTTAATTAAAAAAAATAATTAAATTCTTTTTTTTTTGATAGAGTTGAGAGCAGTGATTCCAAAAATATCAGTATTTAAATAGTAATTACACGTTAAAGTTTCAAATTTTCACCACTTTTGACATATGAAACGCTTTATCTGTATATTTGATGAATTACTTAAACCATAGATAAAAGAGAAACATGATGGATATTCTTAAAATGTCACTTTAAGAATATCTATAGAAGTAGATTATGATCAGAAGAATTAACAATGCTAATGATAAACCGCCTTCATATTTCGGTCCATCAATCGTGTCCAATATAATACAATACTTAACTCGGTTTAATAGTGAGTAATGAGAAAAATTGAGACAGTGATGTGGCGTGGACAAAGAAAGTACTTAATTTCACTTAATATATTCAACGAAGCTTTACAATAGTGAAAGTTAAATAGTTATTTAAAGCAATTGATTGGTAACTGATTATACGTAATTCTTCGAGCAATGACAGATACAGTAAAAAGTAAACCTCCAACAGTTATAGGTATATTGTGATGTTTTAAATATGAATTAAATATATTAATTAGAAAGATATACATATAAAATCAATTTTATCTAAAAATATTGTTGTTGCGCCACCGGGATTCGAACCTGGATCTCTTTCCTAACCGGGGAAGGTGCTTTATCCAACTAAGCTATAGCGACATTATTTTTAGCGACAATTTTCGACCCTATATGTTACCTTTTTGATATTAATACATTTAATCGTTCCATCATTTGACAGAGCCATCTACCTTATTTTTACAGAATCTCAAATACCTTTGAGTAAACTGATAGCAGACGCCAGAATTATCAATTAATTTTTATTAAATTTTGGACACATTGATACAACTTTATTATTATTTTAGGAGAACACATTCTTATTGTGAAGTTCTCCTAAAAAATATAAAATAATTGTTGAATATAGAAATCACAGGTTGAATAAAATTATAATGAAGAGATTTTTTTGATTCCTTAGAGTTATTAGTTAAGTTATTACAACTTTTCCTTCTAAAGGTCTATCTCCGAGCGCATCGCAGCTATGTATACACTTTTAAATTTTCGCAAACTTTCTACTTAATACTTTATTTTTCATACGTTGGAAATCGTAAAGTATTTTCCTCGATGGTGCCGTCTCCATTATTTTATTAAAAGTTAAAATAAAAGTATGTATTCGAAACTTTGGAAATAAATTTGTAAAACATCTGTGGTTTTGTGAACATCAAGAGTATGCTAATTCTAGTCGAGCGGCGAGCGACATGTTTCGAAATTGATTTTCTTTCAGGGGCGGCGCGTAGAGCTGCGATTCCTTACTAAATCAGTGAATAAGTGTGATTATATATATTTATAATTTATTCACAAAAATATGGCGGTTCAAATTACCGCTGTTCCCAGTCGATATCATACCAGTGACATTTGCATCATCCTAGTCGGCAGCACAGTGCTGCCGCCACAGTTTGGCTCGATCGCTCACCCGCCCGCCACCGAACATTGCCGACTCGCTCATCTACTCTTCGCATTTTTCCCTTCTCTATATTTAATTTTTACACGCTTACCTTCTGTACTCTCTGTTATATTCTCTATCACAATAAACGACTCTATACCAACCGCGCATTTCCACTTCTTCATTGTACAAGATAACTGTTCATTTATATTGATGATATGACTATAAATCGTCTTCATGGGACTCGAAAGTCCATGGCTGCAGTCACAACGGAGCACCATATATCATTTAACATCGCCACTGTGGTCTAATCCAGCAGGCACCCGCTTATCTCTTGCAGGTCTGTCTTAATATTATTCGTCCATCTACGTCTTGGTCGACCTCTCTATCTCGATCTGGATCACCTCATTTCATCAGCTCTCGCGACACGTCCCGTCCACTGCAGGCTCCTTGCTTTCACCTTCGTCAGTATATCTGGGGCAGAATACCATTTCCGAAGTTCCAGGTTCTTTAATCTCCTGTTACGTTATCACGTAAAAGCAGCGAATCATTTCCGGGGATGGCAGGCACCAGATAACAAAAATTTATTAATGTTATGTATTAGTATTAACATGTATTAGTAAAATATTAATGTATAATAGTGACTTATTGTCCATGATTAAATAAAAGGAGGTACACTGCGGCCGGGTACATATTTTTGCGTTTTATTTCTTCTCCTGATTTCAGCAATATTATCGTTAGTAACGAGAGAAGCGGAAATCGGTGAACCACCATTGTTTTGTATTGATTGGTACAACTCTTGTACGCAATAGTTGTATACAGTTTAATCTTTATATTGAGTGACAACCACCTTGATGAAAGCAATTTCCTTAAAGCAAAGTAAGAAGCGTTTCCTGATATTTATTTCTTATTGGATGACATTATTCCTTGTCACATTTACTCTCTGATATATAAACTCCTAAACCGATTCGACACGACATACATCACAATAAATAAATACATTAAAAAATACGTTTAAAAAAATTGTTTTTTAAAAAAACACAGACATATAGATAACACAATAAAACGAATAAAATAATAGAAATTCGTGCATGGGGACCAAGGAATACTGATTATTGATTTAACTCACCCCCTCTTGGGAAAAGGACGAAAAAAAAAAAATAGTTGACTCGCGTAATCTGACACTTAAAGGCGACCCGGCGCTGAGTGATCACTCAGCTCCTTCTCATTGACAATACTCTAAGGATTTCCCAACGGAACACCCACACCCTAATAAACTCCTGTAAAAGTTCGAGGTTCTTTCTGCATTACAGCAGAACATCGTTTCAAATAAGGCAATGTCCAGCTGAACAAATAAACAAGTACAATGAGGGCGGACCCACCGCTTACTCAAGACCGATCTAATAAGCTCGAGGGTCCTATATCGATCCCACTCATTCGCTGCCTAGTTGGCATGTTTTAATGCTACTAGGCAGCTGTTCGATAGCGCCCGGCATATTGAGCAAAACAAGATTTGCCCTCATTGTCCCCAGTTGACTCACAATAATACAATTAACAATTAGCAAGGCCGGGTGCAGAGCGGAAGTGAAGAGGTACTCCCTTCCAAGAAACAAGACGGCACAAAAGAAAAACATATAAGAGACACACCTCCCGGCAGATTTAACCCACAAGAACAGTACATCGCAGATCATATTTGGGGAGAATGTAGAAAAAAAATAAAAAATAAGCTATTGAGCAGTTCTCCGGAGAGTCTCCCATTTGGAAGCCCACATTCGAACAAAGGCGCTAAACAACTCCAGATTAGTACAGAATTATTTTTATAAAACGATTCGCAACCCTGTTTTTAAAGCAATTTCACAATTGAAATTCCAACCGAAACGGACCAGGTAAACAGTCCTGAAATCCTAATTCACTGTAACTGAAACACCAGTACTGTTAGGCACTAAGCGACTTTATTCGCCAAACAACGGGCGTTCCATTCTGCACATTACTACAACACTGCATATTCGAGTGACATATTTATGTCACACTCCGATCGCAGGCGTCGAGGACCGGGCGCGCGCGGTGCGATGCGAGCCTTACCAACACGTGTCACATTTGCATTCATGAATGCGGACAGAATGACAGATGCACTTGATTAACCGGGATGCCGGCCGGTCTGTTTTCAGTCTCAAGTTGAAATGGAGCTATTGGACGGTAAATTTAATTAAATATATATTTCCCCGACAGAATGTGAATATTTAACTGCTACAATCCATCGAGCGGGGTATTTCATTCGAACAAAATTAAAACTGAAGGATAATGCAAATGTGAAAGATTGCAAATATAGTCTTGCATATTTTTTACGAAAAGTGCAGTTCAGGCTCCACGAAATGGGGAGAAATTACGACCGAGAACTTTTAAAGGCCCAAACCTGAGAATAAGACTGCTACAACAGTATATTGAATTGCCTAATCGCAACTCTTGATAAACTGTCTATATATACATTTTTTGGTACATTGATCATTGCACTTTGCTTACTGCTATACCGGAGGAACACTGCCTGCTATAATACAGTAAATTACTAGTGTAGCAGGCAGGGTACCCAAAATATATGTCTTACTAATATGTTGTATTTACTTTGCCAAATTGTATATGCATACTATATGTATATGCATATTTGAAATATTACGCAACACTCATAGTAATGAACTAAATATGTATGAATATTAATTTGGAAGAGTAATACGTCAGTATAATAATAAACCAAAAATATTAGGAATGAAGTAAACAGGGTTATAAAACAATTCTAATAACATAATAAATAAGTAAAATACTCTCGCTATCCCATGATTGAAACACTATGCAAAACAGAAAAATGAATATAAAGAAATGATGTTCTGTTCATGTGATCATATCCATGAATCTTTGCTCAGTTTCCTTTCTGCCAACACCCAATAACCAGCTCCTAAGACGGTGTTTGAGTTTGTTACGCGGTCAGTGTTGCCAATTGGTGAATGTCAATTCCCAACCTATCTCGTGCGCGGTATGTACCAAATATAACGTAATAATATTTAATTCATATTTAAAATATCACAGACCTATGTTATGAATAATTACAACTTCACAATAAAAATGTGTTCTTCTAATATTAAGATTTGTTTATTAATACTGAAACGTACGTATTTGCTTTTGTCAATAATTTAATGTGATAAGATTCAAGATTGAACAGCCAAAAATTATTTTACCACACATAGTACATAGTATATAATCGTATATAGTAGATAGTACATAATCACCTGGGGATGCTGGGGCCAACTCATCGCGGAGCAACCGTGTTGATATTATTATTGTAGTCAGAGTGTTTATTATGCGAAGATTTGTCATCTTCTGATCTTGTTTTTTAGGTTGCATTTTTCTCCCATTAAATTTGTTCATTGAACATAACTTCCTTCAATAGTACTACCTATCTTCATAATTAAACAAAGATTATTATGAATAAATATTTTTGCTTCGAGGGACAGAGGGGAGATTGCTGGTAAGGTAAGGAATTCTGGAAAGTATTTGCAGCCCCTGATTCTATATGTCACAATATATATATATATTTTCGCGCATATTTTGACCACAATATGCATTAAAATTATAATCATTTACAAAATAAGATGCCAATTTTGGAAGTTAGATGGTTTTACACTTACTTTACATATCTTGGATACTTGTATCATACCGGTATAAAATATTCATAATTTAAGATTTTTTCTCCTTCATGAAGAACTGGACCCGGTATCGTATTCGTATGAACGAGACGTAAAAATAATTGAAAAATATCTTAAACCCTTTATTACTTTATTTATTGCTGGCTTATTGTAAAGTATATCAGGGGTAAATATTTTTGAAATAGCATTAAATATTAGTATTAAATTTCGATGTTAAGAATGTATAAGTACCAATTACCTAAATTAAATCTAAATTCAATACATAAACATTGATGGCTTTCATTTTATTTTTATCGCACAGATTTTATTCCCTTTTCCATTTTCATTTTCCTTTTCCCTCATCCTACCGTTACCCTGGAATATTTTCTTCTTTATAACTTTTATCTCTACTTTATATATATTTTTTATTTTCAACTTTTTCTCTCAATTTTTTCTGAAATTATAGTTCTTTTCAAATTTAAATTGTATAAAGTTTTTTGTATCTTCTGAGAAAATATGTAACTGGTTTATTTATTATTTCGCTCTTTTTAATGTTTTCCAAAGAAAATAAATATTTTTTACACTAATAACAAATTAAATAATTATATATTAAATAACAAGGATAAGGACGATATTTAAAAAAAATCGATGGTCTACAAATTAATTTGCAATTATTTTTATATAGGTAAAACTAAGAAATTTTGATATTAGAATTAAGGAGCACTTGAGATACCTAAATAACAATAACTATTCAGAATTTTTAAATCAGCTTTTAAAAACAAACCATTCTTTTAATATTAACAAGGGTTCAGAAATTATACATAAAAATACTAAGGGTTTACAGTTAGATAAATTTTAAACTTTAGAAATTAGAAAAAGTGTTAATAGCAAGCTAAATTTTATAAATAACCAAGTCACATTTTAAATTTGTTTTCTCACTTATTCACCACTTTATAGTTTTGTTTTTATATATGTTTGTATTTTTTAATTTCAGTATACATTGTTTCCTGAAGAAGATACCAACGGTATCGAATACCTGTAGAATAATCAATAAATAGTGGTTTAAACAAAGTATTTTGTTTAAATAAAGCCAAACACATAATGCATCGAATTGCAGTACAAAATTAAATCAGCGTTATATACTTACATGACAATTTGAAACTATAGTTCATCACTGGCACGTCCAAAATTGTTTTGATTTCAGAAAGATATTTGAGGCGATACCGGCACCGGCTTAGTTGAAAATAAGACACTAGGTAAAGAGTGAGCCCATGTTACGAAATTTCAAACATAGTTTTTGTGACAAATTTTACTGGGATACTCGCATATTATTCTGTGATAACTTTCTTGAGTAGAGATTCTCTCCCGAACTGACTTTAAATCTTTTGTAAAATGTCATAATACGACGCAGTGTGGTATGACAAGGAAGCTGTTACAGCTCTAACAGGCATAGCCATTGTTCTGTGTATTTGCACATGAAATAATTCACTGTCTGAGATTGTTATTTGAAACATACCAGACTTGCTCCCCTTAATGCCAGAGATGCCATGTATAAATCTAATAATACTAGATGATGTATAAGAATCGCGGATAGACAATAATAAACAAAACATTGTATTTTATCAGTAATAATGTGCGTTTAAGTAAAGATCCCCACCTAGAGCAATTCTTCTCACCCAACCTAGAGCAATTTTTTTTTGAGAAATTTTTTATCGCAAACATAACCAAAAATTGTATTATCATAACGGCAGAATCAATTTTTGACTGTAACGTACTATAACATTATGTTATAACGTTATGTTATAGTACCTACCCGCGATTAGATTGGTTTGTGTTAACGCTTCGAACAATGGCAGCACTGCACCGCTAAAAGGAATTTTGTCTATGGCACTTTCCGGTAACGAACAAGAGCGAGCGCAGCAAACAGCTCGTGTAATTAAATATCACAAAATGTGACTTCAAATTTAAAAAGGAAGGGTGAAAATAATTTGATATATTTGGTTAAAGTTTATGTCATTGTATTTGTGTGTTTACAGGATGTAAAAATCCCTTCCTACTCCGACCTCCGTGATACGGAGGTGTATTTTTAGGTTAACGGTCATCGCAAGACATGAGAATGTGATGACAATAAAAAATTTCGTGAAGGATTACTCATGGGCCAGAGCACAGTGAGAATATGACTAGGTTTCAATTTGCTCAATCTGATTTTTACAACATGAGGACATAATAAATTGTACGCTAATAAGCAAGTAACCTAACTTTTGTGACGTCTGCGGTGGAAGAAGTCATCAAGTGAACACGACATGGTGACTCAAACCATTAAAAACTGAATTTAAATTGTGGATTGCTCCTGTAGAGCAAAGGTTCTTTGTGTTTCACTATTGTGAAGTTAGAAGAGGACGAAATTTATTATTTTTATTCACACATCTCAGACCTAATTTGAATGCCTTGTTGCTATTTTGATGAAGACAAATTGTTTAAATCTTTTGTTGAAGTAACGCTGTTGTAATATTATTTTATGCTATAATGCTTTGTCGAAGTTTACATTTTTTTCTTCTGTTTATCATCAATATTTGTATGATAAAACTGAATTAATTATAATGTTGTAAATCTCAGACTCATTTTATTATTTATTTATTTTCCTTGAGAATGATTACTGAAGCGGTGGGAGACCGAATGGCGAATTATGTGCATCGAATCTACGTATCTCATGCTTTATCTTGAGCAAACCGGTGGACGTCACGTCGTTGCATGTCGCAATATACTGTAGCGAAGTACTTCAATGGACTAGTTCTTTATACTCACGCTTCGCAGTTCGCACGTTTTAAATCATGCTAACGCTTCAATAGTTCAATACTTCACAGCATATTCACACACACTAGTAAATAACTTAGTTGTCCGCAACGAAGCTCTCAGCAACGCACACAATTAACTGCAAACTGTGTATGTATAGAGACGAAAGAGATTGCCGCTCACTTCATGTAGCTCATTGAAGTGTGAATATCGCGAAGTATTCACTTCGCTTCGCATTTCAGACACTTCATTGAAGTATAGTTCAATAACGGTTTAAGTAAAGTCTTAACCGCATCCATTGTACTATATGAAGTTCGAAGCGATTTCGACCAACATACTTCGAATGAAGCGTTCATTTTGAACGCTTCTAGTTGGTGAACGTGCACTTCGTGAAGCGTTCATTACGAAATCATGTTATGTCCTTCGCTAGTACACTGAGATCACGTTTACATAAATGATTTGACAGTATAACCATAGAAAAAATTCGTACGATTTCATTCACGGCTTCTATGATACGACGCGAGATGACAGCTCAAAATTCGTACGATTTAGCAATGTTTCTTTTACAATGTACACTTCATTTCAAAATGAATGTATATAAAAGATAAAACATTTAAATAATCTTAACCTAGAGATATTAAAAAACACGTTCGTTTTTCACTGAACACCCATAATGATACTGACAATACCGAAGCTTGCATCCATTAGTCATCAATTTTGACTAATGTAGCCGAGGAAGCGTAATATTATTATGTAAATACATCTCCTATTTCTAAACTATTGGTATTAAGCGAATGAGCCGTGGAGTATAGAGTATGGATGAAAATAGTAGGAATGTTACTGGACGAAGTGAATATAGCCCGGAGAATAAAATAATCACAAAAAGTATGAAAACGAGAACAAATCAATACATAGAACGAGTTCATTCCAAGTCTGAGAAATAACTAGAACAATTGCACTAAATAAAGCCCAGGATTTTAAGGAGTAGAAGTAACTAGTTGGAGCTGTAGAAAATCAAATTATTAATTTAATTATTAATTATTAGTTAACCAGTTACAAAATGACAACATTAGAATAACAAATTGTTGTGGATAGAACAAGAGTCAGAGAACTATGAAAAGCAATAAAGGTGAAGCCTATATTCAGCACTGGATACAGACCGGCCGAAGAAAAAGATTAACTAGTGAAAAGGTTCGAGTGCATGGTAATGTTTACCCAATAACTTTCCTGCTGGTTATCTAACACATATATATTTATTTAAAGCTTAAACAATTGTCCTAGAATAGATTAAGGTCGGAGATGGAATGTAGGTATATGTGGGGGTAGGTGGTCAGAATAAAATGGAAACGCGCGATTAGTCGTTTATTGTGACAGATGATACTGCGGAGTGTAGAGTTTGTTTTTGTTTGGCAGCACTCTGCCGCCGGCTAGGATAATGCAGATGTCGCTGGTGTCGATGCCGGCTGGGAACTGCGGTAAATTTGAACCGCTGTCCCCTACATATGTATTTTTCTTTAAAAAAATTTTTACATAACTAGTTAACCTTTTTCATGAATACACGTGCTGTTGCCGTACACCAACCTGTGTGAAACTGGGCTGTTAGACGCCGATGGTCGCTCTCATATGTCACCGCCGTAAAATATATATTGATTCATTCCATACAAGAATACAATACCGTCAAATGCGCCAAATTTGCCTCGCGGGGTATCTTTGCCCATAGGGGAAGATTTAAGTTCAACTTGAAATATTTAAAAAAATATTGAATATGGTAACAATATTTCGCCTGTAGTAGAAAATTCAACATTATTTTGGCAATACTACAAATCAGCTTTGTTTCTAATGTGAGTCAGTCGCCTGTTAAAGCTTGTGCAAACGGGGTGTCGTTATGTGGTGCCAATTTTGTGTTTCACAATTTGGTCGAAAACTGCTCAATGGAAAAATTCAAGTGAGTAAATTTTACATATATTATTAAGCTGGTATTAAAACAGAATATTTCTAGAATAGTTTTATTAGAATTATTTATTTTAAAACCTTAAAAATGACGCTGGGCAATGTTACGAGTAAATATTCAGTCTGCTTGGCGTCAACTTTGCCCACCACAAAACATGTCGCAGGGTTATCACTCGTAACTTTATTAATACATTTTTTTATTGAGCTAAATAGGTGTTCTTTCAACCTTGTTTAATAAAAACATGGTTTTTATTAACATGCAATAGATATATTAATAAATCTACTCTCACTTTTTTTCATTAGTTCACATTTATTCTTTATTATTTGTCAGAACGCAAAATGCCAGTAAAAATAAACCTCGCATCCGGGCAAGGAAGAGTAGACGAAAGTTGGCTTCTGGAATGTATAAAAATATTGATAAAATGGTATCTATAAGTTTTATGCGAAAAAAAAATCATATTCTATCGGCCTCAAGTTAAAGATGAGTCTCGAGTGTATTTATTTGATATTGTCAAAATATTATCAATTCCTATTGCTATACGACGAGGATTGCTAAAATTTAACGATGATATGAATAATTTAAATATTCAGTAAGGTTCAATAATAATAATCTAATAACCAGTAAAACACTTCGATTTTGGTATGAATATTGTGGAATGAAAGCAAACACAAAGTTCCTTCGATCATTCCTCGACAATTCTTATATATTAAGCAGAATACATAAAAAATGTTTTTTTTTTTTTTTTTTAAATAAGGTAGATGGCTCTATCAATGATGGAACGATTCGACCTTATATGTTACCTTTCAAAAAGGTAAGAAATAGGGTCGAAAATTGTCGCTAAAAGTAATGTCGCTGTAGCTTAGTTGGATAAAGCACCTTCCCCGGTTAGGAAAGAGATCCAGGTTCGAATCCCGGTGGCGCAACAACAATATTTTTCGATAAAATTGATTTTATATGTATATCTTTATAATTAATATATTTAACTCATATTTAAAACATATGTTATTGATTTTCGTGAAATACATGTATGAAAATGTGAAATATTACAATATATTTTTTATTACCTACCTGCTTAGCTTAGTTATACGAAATTATTTATTATAGTTACCGCCTCCTTATTTAAAAATTAAAATTGTATTCGTTCTTCGTAAAAATAAGGTAGATGGCTCTGTCAAATGATGGAACGATTAAATGTATTGATATCAAAAAGGTAACATATAAGGTCGAATAATTGTCGATATATATAGTGGCTCTGTAGCTTAGTTGGATAAAGCACCTCCCCCGGTTAGGGAAGAGATCCAGGTTCGAATCCCGGTAGCGCAACAACAATGTTTTTATTTTTCGATAATATTGATTTTGTATGTATATCTTTATAATTAATACATTTAATTCATAATTAAAATATGTTCTGAATAATTACAACTTCACAATAAGAATGTGTTCTAATAATATTGTAAATCTGCCTATAAAAGATATACTGTACATTTAATGAACATCCTGAATCTTCTATGCCTGATATATACCTACCTACACACATATCTATAATATTTACTTTTATTATCACTGAGTCATACAGATAATAAATGCACCCGAAAAACTGAAATACAGTCATTGTTCTGTATGTAAAAATAATAATTGTATATCTACTACCTACCAAAATCAAGTAAAATGCTTATATCGCACAGAATTGCGAGGTCGCCGCAATGACGTCAAATAAATAATATAATAAAAGACACGCGGCTGTTACTTAAAATATTTTTAAGCCAGAAAGACACGAGATAGATTATCATTTAGAACATCGTATTTTTATTCGTATGCTTTGAACGTTACAGTCAGCTGATGAGTTTATGTTCTAATTGAGAGACAAGTATTCTATTAAATGAATACAGAAGGCAGTGATATCAGTTGTATGTTTATTATACTCTAACCCGAACCATAGAAATCTTTAGAATATCCTAGTTTTGAACTCGACGCTGAGGTATTTACGTGAGAGCGCAAATATGGGCTTACTGCATCAGTTGCAAACATTTGCAATAACTTAAAGCACGTTATATGTTGACTAATCAGCTCAAAGTGTCTTTGTCCATAAGCACGCCATACACATACAAATATTTTGAAAGGAATTCTAAATAAGCAACGTGAAGAGCTATATATTGTAGATTTCATTTCCTTTTCTTTATTTATATATCTTATTACATAAATTAATTAAATATGAATTAAATATATTAATTAGAAAGATATACATATAAAATCAATTTAATCGAAAAATATTATTGTTGCGCCACCGGGATTCGAACCTGGATCTCTTTCCTAACCGGGGATGGTGCTTTATCCAACTAAGCTACAGCGACAATATTTTTAGCGACAATTTTCGACCCTATATGTTACCTTTTTGATATTAATACATTTAATCGTTCCATCATTTGACAGAGCCATCTACCTTATTTTTACAGAATCTCAAATACCTTTGAGTAAACTGATAGCAGAAGAGATCTCGAATCCCGGTGACGCAACAATAATATTTTTCGATTAAATTGATTTTATATGTATATCTTTCTAATTAATATATTTAATTCATATTTAAAATATCACAGACCTATGTTCTGAATAATTACAACTTCACAATAAGAATGTGTTCTCCTAAAAATAAATTAATTATCTTTTTTGCAGAATATAAACATGTTATTAGTATGCGTAGTTCATTTTCAGTATTTTGGCAAACTTAGTAAACTTAATTAATGATTCCTTTATTCACTAATAATACAAGCGAACCTCGACTTTCGTACATGATTGGTTCCTCAAAAATGTCAAAATGTACGAAAGAAGAATTGAGAAAACACGCAGTAAAAATAACATGAAAAATTATTTATTTCATAATAAATTTATCTAGAGTTGATTGCATCAAATTTTTTTCGCAATGTAATTATTCTTGCAATCGTAAAGGCAACTTAAATATAGACACACCGAAGAGAAACTATTTTAATGTTCACAGTGTAGTTATTCATGCAATCAGAAAAGATCGTTAAAATATCATGTGCTTTCATATACTAGGGAGAAACTCTATTCATGTTCACAGTGCAATTATTCGTACAATCGAAAAATACAATTAAAAAATTATGTTCTTACATACTTATTTGCCATCACGCAGTTTCCCCGCGGGGGTAGGCATAGAGGATGAAGCGCCACACTCTTCTATCCTGACACACAATTCTCGCCTCATTCACAATACCACAATGAACAATGAGGGCGGACCGATGCAATAAACTCAAGGCATTAGTCATTCGCCGACTGGTTGACATTTTTTAATGCTACTAGGCAATTGTTCGATAACGCCCCGCGTATTGACAAGGCGATACCGCACAGCTGCTAAAACAAGATTTATCCTTATTGTCCTCGGTTGACTCACTTTATTAGTAAGTAATTAAATAATATTTACAACACACAACATAAAGATAATATAAAATAATAGACTAATATAACTAACAATTAACAAGGTCGGGGAGCAGAGGGGAATTGAAGAGGCACTCCCTTCTGGGAAACGAGACGGCACAAAATAAAAACATGTATAAGAGACCCACCCTCCATGCACCACTGCCGGCAGATTTAACCCACAAAAAATAAATAATAATAATGATGAAACTACTCAGCAGTTCTCCGGAGGATCTTCTATTTCCCATCACAACATCCAAAATCTTCGACCCATACAAAGATTGTAACAATATTAATTTTTAAATTTTCTTACGAATATATATATATATATATGAAATAGAGCGCCGCTATTATCATCACGCTCCTTTCAGCAGCAACACAGTGTACCAAAAACGATTAAGCTTCATCTGAGCTTTGAGCTCGCGGGCTGATCCCATTGATTCCACACAAAGCGTCCTGTCTTAATTGGCCCCGAGCTTTGATTTCCTCCGACAAAACCTTTTGTCGCCCGTGACAATGGAGCCTCGAGGAATTCCATCGCCGTGGAGAGATGAGCTGCAGCGAGGCTGAAGAAACTCATAACGGTCCAGGAGCATTCAACGGAAAATGACAAACTCGTAAAACAGGCTACAACCCGCGTTTACTCAAGATGTTCTAAACCAAAACGTATTATCTTTTATAATTAAACAAATAAGGTGAATCAGATCTAAGCACAGAAAAATAAATATATCCAAAAAATATCTACTTACCGCCGAGACTCAATCCCGGAATATTTTCTTACAGTGAGAATGAGTCATTTAATTTTACGTTAAATTTTAATAAATATTGTACCTTCACAATAAACATAATTCTCAGGGACCTGATAACCAGGTCGTTATCTGGCGGAGTATCGACTGCAATTGTCAACCGCTCCGACAGTGGTTTGACAGCGATTCTTCGGTCGCAGAAAGCGGTGACCTTCACACTACATAAACCAATCATACCAACAACAAAAAAATAGGGGTGCCGGACAATTAATAAGAGTAGTGCATAAACATAGATAAAATGTCCAACTTATTTATTTACTATGTGTCTACGATTTACTATGGTTTCAGTGAAATAAATACGAACAGATCGATAATGATAGTTTATTACAATAGGAATTATAATTATTGTGTGAATTTTGTGAGAGCTCACTCCCGAACTAATCATTATATATTTTACTGAATTTTTTGTTCAATATTTGTAAAATTACTTTGTGGCCACATTTTATATTAATAATTATACAAAATACTCTGTTTAACACAAACTGTGCGGTGGTGGGTCAGATTTGACCCGGGTGTTTGTAAAAATATAGATTACTCTATAAATATTGTTTAATGCTGTTTTTCTTCTAGCTAATCTTTTATTAAATATTTTCAAATAATTTGAGATATAAATAAATGTTGAATCTCAGCGCTTACGCCGAAACATATATTGTCAACATTTTGAGCGGGTAGACAAAGAATACCAGGTATGCGTCCATGTATTTGTATTGACTTTTTTTCGTCTGGCGGCCCCTAGACAATGTCAGTAATATAATTATTTGAGGGGCGTTGCGCCTACCTGAAAGTTTTATGACACTACCTGCTCGGGTTCTAACGAAAAGATTACGTGCTCAGTGGATGTTGTGCAAAGTGTGCTTTAAATTTTTTTTTGATTTTTTTTGTGCGAACAGTAATATAAATATGTTATTAAAAAATAATAGATGTTTCATACAGACGAAGCTATTTTTTTTTTAATAGTTAATGGAAAGATATGGAAGTATGGGTAATTACAGAGCTTACGACTTGTCTTCGGCTGGCTTCAAAACGTCCGACGTACAGATAGACATTGGGTTTTTATATGTGATACTATATAAAATAACTACTCGTAAAATAAATTAATATCATAAAATATTCTCGCCTTGATTTGAAGACATCAGTATGGAAACCGCTAGAAGTTTTGATATTTACTGCGGTCGCTATTGTTGCGACAGTTCCAAAGCATAGATGGGACGTCGATAGAATATTCTAGAAACTAAATGTGATGAGTTATTTCCATTCATGAATTTTACAAAAGTTTGTGATTAATTATTTCGAGATTAATTACATATTTTGTTAATTTGACAATTAGGTGGTTGATTGTAAAAATCGATAGGTACTCCACGATGGACGAGAATATCACAACGGAATGTATGACATAAATACGATATATTATATTATTTAACCCTTCCCAAAACATGCAGTAACACAGGTCTACCGTTATAATTAAACGTGTAATATTTCGATAAATACATGCAACATAAAATTCTTATTTTAGATAATCTTAAAGAAAATGACTAGTGAAAAAGCAATTATGAAAAGGGAATCGTACTAAAACAATTATTTTTTATTAGTGTTGTAAAATTAATACGTTGGTAAAAATACCATTTGTAATATGAAAGACAGAGATCACACACTATTTACAGTGAAAAGAACAACAAACATACAAATATAATTGTCTCTTTCATACTAATTAAATGAAGTGAGATAAGAAAGAAGAACACATTGTATGCTCAATATTTAAAGTAAAGTAATGCCATTTAATCTAATAATTTGTTTTTTCTAACTGTTATTTACGGTAACACGAGTTAACAGCGGCTGCGTTCGGGTATTTTATATCATGGTATGGTAAAGGTTAATAATAGTTTCTTGAGATATTACAGTAGCTTTAATTTTCCTTATTCGCGTTCTTAGTATTATGAAGTTTCCTTACCACACACACAATATATGTATTTTAAGGAAACTTTATAATTATAAAGTTACATGTCAAATAATTATACAGATCAACAAAGTTTAATTATGTACTCTACCCGTTAATGCAGGAGATTATTAAATAATTATAAATTCTCTTACTTAATACAAATTAAAATGAATCAACTTAAAAGATGTACAGAAAAAAATATTTTAGTTTGATTAAATAAAATATAATAATTTTGTATGAAACCACGAAATTTATTATACGTCAACTGGTTTCGCTTATCTCAATCTTTGTCAGGATGTATTTGAAACTAATCATAAAAACAAAAATAATGCATTTATGTTATCCCAGTGAATAGTACCAATTACGTAAATACTCGATATTTTTTTATACCGTGATATCTTGGAGTAACAGCACTAGAGCTTAGTTTACAGAATGAAAGCGGATCAAGTCCGATGACCGTGTGAAATCTTCAGGTGTAGTCCTATAGAAAAATTCTCGGGGCGAATCTAACCAACCAAGAATTGCAGTGTTCGCAATCCATTTTTGATAAATCTGAGAAAGCTCTCAGCTGCTCTTTGAAACTTTTTTGTAATACGGACGCGTTTTGCTACAGGAAAATACAATTATATTTTCTTTTTACTTAAATAAGTGTATATTTTAATATCGATACAGCTTAAATATTAACATGTACATATACCTACGAAATACGATTAGTATCTACACATAAAATATCACGCACTAGGTATATTACACCAAGTATGTAATAGGGTAATCCAAATTCAAGCGACATATTAAATATCCCTCTATTTTTTTATCTTCAGAGGTTATGTAAAAATGTCATAAGTGACATCTGTCAAATAAAAATTATAACATCGACGAAATTGAGTCGATACAAGATTGAATAGCGCATTAAATTTGTGAAAATTCACTACAATAATGGTTCGACGTACTTTTGGACGATGTCCGTTATCAGAAAAATAGGGCTACGTGCCAACAAAGCGGGAAATTACCTGAAAATACAATATTATCAGAATTTTGCTGGATGCGTAAATTCTCATTTCGGAGATATAAAATATTTGAATTAATCGAAATAATCGCATAACTATAACTTATTTTAATTGCTTATATTTCTTTCATGATTGATATTAAGAACACCTTGTTTTAAAATTTTCTACTCACATTTTTTATATGTATTTACCCCAAAAAAAATGTGCACTAGGTGTGTTGACGCAAGTCGAATGTTATGTGATATCTTTCGTTCCAATACTTTCATCATGATGTATACCCGTTTCTTTCTGGCTGATCTTCGTCTGGTCGCATTCGGCGGATGGCGTTAGTACAATTTTGAGATTCAAAGGGTCAACATGCTTCCGCTGAGTTATATATTATTAATATTATGCTTTAACGTTATTAGAACCGGAAAACAGAATTTGCAAGCATCTGACCACCTTTGAAGTGCAGCGAGACTTTCTTCCTTTAGTGCGAGCATCCAGCTCATGAGATTGAAATCAAGGTAGGTCAAAATTCCTTTCTTTATCCAAATCGGATTGCGTCAAACAAACAATAACCAGCAGTGATACAATCCACCACGGGATCTATTCCCACCAAGATGTGTTCACAATACAGGTACCAAATTTTGTATGACTTTCTAAGAGGACTTATTGATGATTCTAAAATTTAGTTATTGAGATCCGCAAAATTTTCAAAAGGCGATTTTCACGTTTTTTCACGTTATTATCTTTGATAGTATATGAAAAAATTTTTTTTTCAATTGTGGACCAGCTGCCATCTGCACAAACTACTTACAATTCAAGACAATTTAAAAAAGTTTTAAATAGAGATGCGTATGTACATGTAATACGTTGTGGGAGTAAAGACCGGCGTTCTACCTCCTCGCCGGCTAGTCAGTGGTGAACACAAGATCCGCGGGTTCTTCATCTCAGAAACACATACCCACCTTAATTTGTCACAATCTGCCTTCATCCTAAACTGGGAAATATTTATATGTAATATACCTGGAAGTGGTAAATAAAAAGGTAGTAATAAAATAAAGATACAATCCACATTAACAAATCTTAATTTCGTCGGGTCGGGCGCGAGTTCGACGTTCTGCGATGCAGGTAGGTGGTAACAACAAGATGTTCCACTAAATGGCGTCACTTCGGTCCATGCCCGTCTGAGCAATCCATCTCCTTGGCCTGTCATCGTAGATGATCCTCAGCATCCAAGCCGACGCAATTAGATTCGTATACGGAATTGTAGAAAATTGTAATGTGAACCGGAGTGAAAAATGTAACATACGATGAGAATAACCGAAGGCGAAGAAACCAAAGGGAAACATCTCGTTTCCTGTAAAGATTATTAACCATGAGTTTAGATTAATAAATTATGTACTAGTTATTGAATAACATAAACATATATACTCTTTGGTTATACTGTTTCATATTAGAAACGCTGGTCGCGACTATTGAACCACGCAAATCTGCTCGATGATTTGAAAAAGAACCATAGACGGTGACCATTTTTATAAATTATTTGTGATTACGAGGTGCACACCTGACCACTAATTAAATCACTAGGCGATCATTGTAACCACAAGTACGTTGCAATTATTTGGTATTCTAACTCTGTTTGATTTTTATATATTTTTTTTATAATTTGAGACATTTGCGCATTTATATAAGAACCACTGTGAGATGTATTATTTGTGATTTTTTTTTTTTGAGAACGTCAACAAAGCGAGCTCAATATCCGCCAGAGGCTACGCGACATTATTATTACGGAGGGAATAAAAAGCATATGGACCTAACCAGGGCTGGAGTCTCGGTGATAAACGACCACCCCACAATAATTCTCGACTCTCGTTCGCCCAAACAAAAACACTGAATGGTTTATATCTCCGAGACGGGCCGCCATGTTGTTTTGAGTGCTGAAAAGAGCGACCAATTATTTATAGGTTAAATATCGATCTGGCAGCATTTTTATTTTCGGCGAAACTCTGTTGATATTTTTTACACACGATAAATGTGATTCATATCTTTGCTGGTAGGAATTCGATTGAATCAATAGGGTGAATATACTTTTCTATTATAATATGAAGTATATAATTTAATAATTCAGTTAAATGCCGATAAATCTGCGTCTATTGGTAAAATAACATTGTAATAGTTTGAAACAGCATTTGTTTTATTCAAATAGTCATCTCGCGTTGTATCATAAAAGCCTTGAATGAAATGGTACAAATTTTTTCTATGGTCTGAATAATAAATGTTGTTTATGATTGTGATCTAGTATTTAACAAAATCTGTTAATATGCACATTATACTGTTAAAATAGCATGTTTGTGTTTATTATTGTCTATCCGCAATATTTATACATTATCTAGATGTCATTTTTGTTCGCTTTGACAGCTAACTTACAAAGGTGGAATAATTTTAATTACATCGAGATTTTATTTACGTGTGGTTGTTTCGGGGAAAGTTCTATCATTTAAATATAGATATATATTCAATAAGACCCTACTGCGTAGCGATCATCAATGGCCATGTAGCGTTCTCAATAGCCATCCGCAGAGCCTAGCAGTAAGCAATCGGCGATCGCCGATGAGACCCTGACCATGAGCAGCTTACAAGGCCTAGCAGCAGGCAATCGCAGCGATCACTAATAGCCCTCAGGACGTAGGACTAAGCAATCGACGAAAGCCGATGAGACTTTGATTGTTGTTATAATAAGATAAAACATTGTATTAAAGTTAGAAATATATTTCGGTACCCTGCCTGCTATACTAGTATTTTACTGTTTTATAGCAGATAGTGTTTTTCCTGTTTAATAGTAAACATAATGAATATACAAATAGTAAAACAAGATGCATTTAATATATAAATTTAAAACACAAAGTAAAAATACAATGTTCAATTTATAAGAATAAAAAGAGTATGTAAAGTTATATTTAATGTATATATAAAGAGCAAAACAAGATGCAATTAGATAATAGGTACATAAATACAAGGTTCTGTTCCTGTCATAATCATTAAATCATTATTATTAACTATATTGTTATTGCTAACCGTGTTACGTTTGAGGACGCTAGGTGTCAATCGTGATCTAAAGAAAATAAAAAGATAAATCTAATGTGATACTCAACATAATGCCGAATTAAAAAGCAACCTTGCAGTCTGTATACGCGTGAAAAATATGTTCTACAGTCATGATCTATGCCAGTGATTCCCAAAGTGGTCTATATCGACCCCCAGGGGTCTATGATAACCTGCAAGGGGTCTACGTCAGCGAAAAAAAAATTTAGGGGTCCATGAAATGAAAATGGGGGTCCACGATAGTGGATCTTAATATACACTGATAGTACCTATTTACTTACATTATAATCTTATACATTATTTATAAAAGTACCTGTGAAGTAAAAAATTTATTATATATGTTTATAAAATTGTCTAAGTTGTAGGATGTAGGCATTCGCTTTGTGGTTTAAGTATTTAACACTAAACTTCACTACAATTAGAAATTTACAAAAAATCAATATCAGGTAAGTAGTGGGTCTACCAAAAACCGAAAAACATGGCAAGGGGTCTACGACACAAAAAAGTTTGGGAACCTCTAATCTATGATATATGTTCTCGATATTATTTTATGGAGTGGAAGCATAGGCACTTACCGTAGAACTAATATGCCTACCATTTGCGACGTGGAAATATGAAAATATATGCATAATATGAAAGCATCTCGTAGCTCGTCGTATGGGCCGCATAAGTGTAGTCTGTTAGAAACTACCCTGGAGTCAGTTGCATAAGAAAGCTTTTAAGGAGGATTCGGTTACATTAAAAATTCAAAAATCTTTAGTACTTTTTACATATAAATTCTCCACTAGGGGTGGACACGTAATTGATGACACTGCTGGATAGAAATAATAATATGAGATATACGAAAAAACCAACAATTTATTAATTTTTTTCTCACAATTATTATTTTTTTCAATTTTCAAATATGCACATATCAGACGCTCCGCATCCCTTGTGGTCGAGAGTCAAAAAGCTTTTGACTTTTTGTTTCCAGCCGAAAATAGCACTGCTGCATATAAATCCGTCCTGTTCTTTAGAGACCAGTCACATAACACACACTACGACACGGCGCGCGCACGTAGCGAGTCAAAATACATATTCATTCTCTACTTTCGAACATCTGTAAATCGCGTAAGCACACAGATACCAGCAATAGTGGATTATATCATTCGTTCTGTATCCACAAAGTTTGAAAGTATTCGACATTCAGTTCCGCCTGTCAAGGTCTTCGAATACTGTATACGCATTCGTTAATAGCATCCAACGTACAAAAAATAACTTAATAAGGGTATAATACACAGAACAGCATAATATTATATATATTACAAAGCGAGCGGATTGTTTGGAGGAATTTGTTTGTGTAACGCATTTTTGACAGTTTGGCTAGAATTCTTAAAGCTGAACTATTATAACATTGAATATCCTTCGATTATCTATTTAATTCATCATTAAATAAAAAAATAATAGATATATTTGAATATGTCCAAGAACACACAATTACTGGATTTTCACCTACAAAGACACTGTTATTAAACAAATAATAGATATCTCACCAGTCGTAGACAGGTCGTAGGCCCTGCAATTACCCATACTTTCAAATATTTTCCATTAAATATAAAAAAGTAACTGATAATATAAAAGATAACTGCAGTGATTTTTTTTGTATATTGGAAGTAAAAAGAAGCGGAATATATCAAATAACTTGCGGTGATTGTAACAAATAATAATTTAAATACGCGAATTAAAGAACATTTACGCAGTCTGAAAAATAATATTTTTTCCGAATTCGCTAACCATATTGTTGCATGCAATGATAGATGTCGGAAAAATCATCGGAGATCTGTCACGGAAGGAATTTGGCACTCATCACAATCTGGATTCTGCTGGCACCTCCAAAGATGTAGACTGTATATTTTTTACTCACTATTTCCGTCAAGGGTTCCAACAAAATATAAACATATAAGCCTCAAGATTTGTATAACAGTATTAACTGTTCCGTACACGTTGTAACCGTGCTGGTCCGTGAGGGGAAGGAAAGGGGGGGAAGGCATAGTGCATTATTTTCGTTCTATAATGAATATATCTATACACAAATAAATATATGTCCCAAACACATATGATTGAAACTAGTCATTATTTCGATAGCCACAATCTAAATTACTTCAATTCGTATATACCATATAGGCCAATATAAATGAATTATCTATAAATGATAGAAATCTATAAAAATATGATTTCGGAAAAACATTAAAAAATATCACGTTTTCAAATGCATCGTCGATACTATCGATGGTATAAATAAATAATAAAGCCACTCCCACAACCCTGACGTATCCCGCCGCTCCATAGCCAACTGTATTCAATTTAGTTTATTTTACACCTGTATATGGAAAATACTGTTCTATCCGAAACTAGTAGTGTTATTAATTCAAAAACTGTATGCGTAGTACAAAGATAAAATAAAAATTTATTTGAAATGTTACGCCGCGAAGTAATTTCCAAATCAATTATGATATTAATTAATGAATTTAAAACAATTTGTTACTTTTTTTGTATTAATTCAAAATATATATTAATTTCCGATAATGTACAATTCTAACCATAGTACACCTTACCTACAACTGTGAACGAAACAAATTTCAAATTCTTTGGCCGTATTATGCGTCAAAGTGACTTTGGGCCATTGAAGACCTGAAGAGTGCCACGATGGTAGATAGATACATTGCATCTAGCTGAAAAGACCCTCAAGTCAGTTGTGAGGGCGATCCAGGAGCCCGACACGTGTAGGCGCCATACGAACTGAACACATCTGATTGTGGTCACTATAAGTCAATCATGACATGAAGAAGAAAAGGGGATGATTTATCTCCAATATATTTATAAGTAAACTCAAAATTTTATTAAACTTGTGGTAGTGCTGCTCGCGCCTCACAGACGTGGGCGTATAATGAAATAACTCAATCGATACCCATCAAACCAGACAATAATTCGTCGCGCCGCAACCACTCCGAGAAAGCATAGAACCGACCACTTTTTTCCTGGCCAGCTCCTCGGATACATCTTCTCGCACTTCGTTTGTGTACTACGTTTATAAACAAATATCAGATATCTCATGAAGACAAAGCTATTTTATTATTGTATCTTAATGGAAAATATTACTTTATATATACAGGTGGCCCAAAAAAAGTGTGAACATTTCGTAAAATGTGATATACTTAAATCAAAATTAGTTTAACTATAATAACAATAGCTTAAATAGTTTACTAATTTACTTACTTACCTATTTGCCTATATTACGTTATTATTTCGACAATTTCCGGTCGCCATCTTTGATTATTAATTTTCTCATTGTTTATATTTGGTTTTTTCAAATTGTTGCCCAGAATGACAAGAATCACTGTTGAAGATCAAAAATTTTCGAATTGAAAAACATTGAGGTGCTAGAAAAATGATCAAAGAGTTTCAAAACAAAGCCTGGAATATAGCTAGACATTACAGCATAACTGGACAGGACAGAGCTCTATCTCACACAGCCAGAAATACAATCAACTTTTGTCATTGTGAGAATATTAATTTCATCGAGTCAAGCTTGTGGCTACTGCATAGCCCAGATTTAAACCCAAATATGGGGTGTTTTGAAGATTTCTGATTAGCGAAATATTGTGAAAAGAAATTACATTAAGAATTATAATTAATAATGTTATGTTTTTAAAAAATTCATGTGTTACGAGATGTTATCACTTTTTTTGGGTCACCCTGTATATAAATCGTTCACCAATTCTCACCCCTCAATTTTCACATATTTATCAAATTTTTGAAAGTTGTATATATGTCAGTATGTGGACTCGCTTCGAGTACTACTACACCATCGCCATCTATGGACCAAATTTGATCATTCATTTTTCTCTTTTTTTAAACAGCGTATATGTCATCACTATGATAATCAATTTTTTTTTAAATTTACGTTTATCTTTTACTTTTTATTATATAACAAACAAGTGTAAATTAAATCTGTTAATAAATGCCAACTATAGTAAGTACTGTTTCATTGCAATAATCTACCCGCTCTAGCTGTGCATATAACACCAAATCACTATAATTTTTAACGTTTCATTTACTTACAAACGGCAGAAGCGAGGAAATATAGGGTCCCGGATTCTTACCGTACAAATCCTTCTGACAAAAATAATCCTTATTGGTGACCTCAACGAGTCTACTATCAACTACTAAAGTCACTAAAGTCTCTAAAAAATTAACTAAATTGAATATATTTTTAAAATAAAAAAAGCTTTTTTCAGTTTGTTTACTTTGCGTAATTCTCCAATCTCATGATTTAGATCCTAAAATAGGGGATGGTTTGGCAAACGGTTCACACTTTCCGAAATTCCGCGCCGTCTACCATCGAACCAATCAGAGTGTTCCACTGTGTGACTGGCAATTCGTCAACCCTATTCAGTGTGCTGCGGAAAAAATTGTCAGAATTCCACCGTACGTATCAAAGGCTCTGCCTTTGTGGAATTTTAATTCTGGCGTAAATTTAGGGGTGAGTGTCCATGAATTTTTACGGGAATTTTTCGTGGAAAGGTGAGAGTCGACACCGGCGACAAAATATCAAAATTCAATGATTATTTTTCGGGTGAAGGAAGAATGGGCAGTCTGGTTTGGGGGTGTAATATTTTTAAACAACAGCCTAATTAAGAAACAAATTTTACGATTTATAATCTACTGATCGAGTCAACTAAGAATACGTTGATTATATTTCAGTTACATGATTTTACGTATACAAGGTGTTCGGGATTGGGATTGATAATTGAACCAACAGGTTTTTAAGGGCGCGTATACACGTATTAGCTAAGGCATTCACAACTGACTCAGCAGCAATAAATTATAACTATACTATAATTATACTTGTGGACAATGTCGTAGAAGAAACAAGCAAATTTGTTTTAGTCCCTGTAAGTAAAGTAATACGAAAAAAAATCTATAAAAAGTATCATATTTTATATTATTTTGAGGAAACATACTTATATAATAGTTACTATATATCTGAACGAGCGATGGGGAAAATATAGTATGTAAAAAGGGTGGACTGAAAGACCATCCAGAACCAGAAAACACGATCCACCTGTGAAATACTCCTTTAGGTATCTGGATTTTCCACTAGATCTGCAGATCTACGGGCTCCAGGACACGAACTCCGCTGTTCCGCACGAAGTACTCTAGGACATACACTTCGGTGATAGCGCAAAGTGTTATGCAACAAGCACCATACACAATAGCAAAGATATACAGGTTTCGGCTTGCACGGTAGCGAGAAACCGAACATACACAAATTTATTATTCGAAGATAATTCATACAGTTTCACATCCTACCGTACCACTGGTAAACAATAACTGTCAGATTAAAGTTTCAACTCCAACTGACCCAAAATCATAGAGAACATGTTAAAAAAGGGTCGTGTTCTGGGTGTAAAGCGAGGGGTTTGTGGATACGTAATCGAATTATATCTGCGTGTTCACGTACGCGAGACGGCGATCCGTAATCCATACCTACATCATAAAGATCGAGGGTAGTGAGTAGAATGTACGATGTATGCAAGGAAAGCGACCTTATTATGAATGTCAACAAGTCGAAAGAGATGGTATTCGAGAAGAAGGAAAGCAATGCACCGTGCAAAATACTTATAGGTAATGAATGTTTGGAACAAGTAGATGAGTTTGTGTATTTGGGAAGTATGTTCGATAGAAATGGCAAGACAGAGAAAGATATCGAAAGGAGGGTGATTTCATGGATTAAAATGAACGGCGCATTGAATGGAATTATAGCTAATAGGAACTTGTTTACAATGGAGTCCTGGTACCGACACTGATGTATGGAAGTAGAAATGAGATCACTTTGGCGTATTTGTGGCAGATCCATTTGACAGAGTAGAGAATGAAGAAATAAGGAATTAATGTGAAGCTGATGTTAATATAGTGAGTAAGAATAAGAAAGGATCACTTAGGTGGTTTGGTCATATGGAATAGATGAATGAGGAGAGAATGGTAAGAAAGATATATGACGAAAATGTTGATCGCACCAGTAGTAGAGGACGTCCTCGGAAGATAGAAGAGTGTGGAACTCTATCCTCTCTGCGTACCCCCGCTGGGAAACGACGTGATGGTAAGTAAGTAAGTAACGTATAAAGTATAAATATTTTTGTTGCTACATTTAATGTGTATTATTTTTTTAAACTTTTCCTAGTGATATTATTTTTTACGGCTTTCAGACATTTCTGAGAATGGCTGGGAAATTCGGACATTGCTGGCTTCAGTGGTTCGACATATTTAATAGCTGGCTACTACGCGGCCCAACACCTCAACCCCGTCACGCTGGAGGGTAGGATTATGATTGATTGGTTGGAGAGGTGTTGGAGCAGGAAGCATAGCAAAGCCGAATATTATATTATATAATATGAAAGAAATCTTACAAGGCTGTTCATTCGCATTCATGATCCCTTCTGGTGAGTTGTTGAAAAATTAATGTTTCATTTCACTGTTCAGTTCGTAATAACTGGTGATTATTTAATCTCCGCGATTTCCGCAGCTCAAATAGCCAAAAATGAAAATTAAATGGATATTTAGACTTCTCAAAAGTACGCCCTAATTATATTTACTACACTTGTCATTTGATAAGAATAATGTTTATAATACCTTTAGATTTTTTACAGAATTAAAGAGATGTCTTACAGAGACATAGCTATTATTTATTCACATCAGATGTCACAAGTCTTGGACATTGCAGGGCTTTAGTGATCACTTTACACTTTGTAACGTTCACCAATTTACCCATGCTATCACACATATCAAATTTTTGCAAATTGTATATATGTTATCATGTATAAATCTTTCAATTATTTATTACCGACAACACTGTCGCCATCTATGGTTTGAAAATTTGATATTAATTCTCATGTGACAATATAGATGTCGCTGATGCCGAGATTAGGCACGTGCAGCTTGAATGTTTAATGCTCATGTTTCAAATTTGTATCTACCCCTAAAATATTGTGCATTCGGTGTATTACATCGGGCGGTAGAGGGTGAAATGAGCGCAATCATTATTTTAAATCTCGTTTTATTTTTTTATCTTTCGGGGTCAGATACGTTATATACGAGTACTGTCAAATAAAACTACAATTTGTTAGTGCCATTTAAAATTAATTAAATTCTTTTAAGTTTTTTGGCGTTTGACTTGTTACCTCATACATAAATTCAATTCGCAGTTTACCAAATTTTAACCTGCATACCTTTTTTTCCCTCACCTATCCTTAAGCACAAGAAAGAAAGAAGATGACGCAGTGATTAAGGTATTCCAACTGCAGCGAATTCAGTGCGCTCGTAACTTTTGTACGGATAACTACTGTCGCTTCACTCCGCTTTACTCCGCTAATGCTTCTAATTAATCTTACTTTAATCACGCTAATATATAATAATCATTTTCGCGATTGTTAGTATACAAGCTGCAACGCTTTTATTTATGGTGAAGAGGAACCGGCATCCGGTAAAAGAAAAGAAGTGGCTTCCTTTCTTCCTCATATTTCTACCACCATTACCGAAAATGAGTAGATACATGAAATAAAACTGAAAATTTTACACAAAAGTGTTTTTGGACTATGTCTATTTTCAGCAGGAAGGGACTACGTGCCACACAAGGCGGAAAATAATTGATTTATTATATTTGGAGACATCAATTTTCCGCCCAGATCGTGTAATTTAACGCTTTCGGACTTTGTGATTATAAAAGATAAGGTCTACGTCTAAAACTTTAAAAACGATCCAAGCACTTAAATTCAATACTCGAGCTGCTATTGGTGAAATAATGTCTCAATTATCCAAAAAAAAATCTAATAACGGTTAAATATCAAACAAATATCAGATATCTCATAGAGACAAAGCTATTTTTTATTATATTTAATGAAAAATACGACCTGTCTTCGGCTGGCTTAAGTGATCACTTTATATCACATTTTTGAAAGTAGTATATATGTTAGTATGTGGACTCGCTTTGAGTACCACTACACCATCGCCATCTATGGACCAAATTTGATTATTCATTTTTCCCTTTTTTAAACAGCATATATGTTATCACTATGAGAATCAGATTTTTTTTAAAATTATTTTTAATTTATCTGTAAAATGTTTTTTAACATATTATATTAGAATACGCCTGAAAAATCAATATTTTAATTTTTTATATATATTTTCATATTTTAGCCAGCATATTATATTAGTAATATTTGAATATGTCCAAGAACACAACAATTACTGGATTTTTATATTGTTATTTATATTTACTTCTGTACATTGCATTACAGATATTATTTTTTCCCTACATGTGTTAAATAAAAGTCAATGTGTTACCGTCTCTAAATTCAGTACAACAACTCATACAGAATACTGTTCGGATTGGCACGTTATTGTAGCGCATCTACAATGTTTACCGAAGGCCGTATATATGGATTCGTTCCGCTTCTGAGACATTGAGTTGCGGGCGTAAAGCTGCGGTTAGAGCTCAGCACCAACTCCCAAGCTGGTTCCCTGACCAGAAAATGGCAACGTCTACAGAATAGCTACAGATATAATAATGGCCGTGACTGAAGTATTTATATATGTTGTCTTTATATATATTGTGACGTGGTCGCCTATACGTGACTGATAATCGTCAGGATAGGACGCCATGCTTTCACACCACCGACATGCTCAGAGGTTCACATGATGGGCGTGAGTCTTTGGTCACAGAATTTACCATAATGTCTTGCCTGTCACTTCAGCCATCGTACTCAGGGAAAATAAATATTATTACAATTTTTTATCACTAATTTAATACAAATAACTATGAAAATAAAATATAAAAGGAATATAAATCATCAAACATTACTGCATAAATTGCAATTTAAATAAGAGTTGGTCTCGGCAATTTTTTGCCACATAAAATCTAAAGTTTACTATTAATTTTTACCAAAGCTATGTGAATAAAATTGTTACCTGACAGTTTGTCAGGTCAGGTATAAAACAGAATAACATGATAAATTGATCGGTTTACACTATCTGTAAAACTGTGAATTTCAAATTAAATAGAGACACAAATATACTACAAAAAAGACAACTAAGTTTTAAATTCCTTGTACACAATAAAATGATTTTTTACAACTAGTGTGTTTGCGATAATTATTGTCCATTCCTGCAGAAATTCACTGTTCCCGTTCATTCGGTCAGTCCAAGGTACACGTTGAAAAACTTGTCACTCCTGGTGCCGTACATCAGACAAACTGGCTTCTGACATTTGGTTTTCCTTGAGTCGCTCACATCGTCATCGGCTGGAGAAATTCATTCTGTCGAGTAGTCCGTGTCAGATTAACACGTTGCCCTCATCCCCTATACGGGAAAAATCCTTCCCGTTGCATCCGGTGTGATGTGGCATGACTCCTTGATTGTCATGTTCACGACATGAGTTGTGACAAAAAGGCAACAACACTTCCATTTCGTAAGATTTTAGAGTGAAAGTAACAGGGCAATGTAGTATTTTGAGAGCAGTAAAAGGAAGATCAAGAAAGTTAAATTTCAAAATTTACGTAAAGAAATAAACTATTTGGATAAATAGTCCATGGAAAAAAAGACTGCACGGAGAAAGGGATGCGTATTTTGAAATTTCTCATATTATTAGTCCAAAAGTCCAGTTTAAATATGATGAAACACAGATATTAATCTATTATATTGTTCTCACCCTTTTCTCTTATAAACGTCACATCTTGCTTAATTAAATAATCGGATTGTTCAATCCGTTGCGCTCGACAGCTGTCAGATGAAAAAAAACGTTGCACGCACTCGTGTCCCAGCGTGGGCTGTGTTGTCAACTTGAGAATGTTAATCTCTACTTGTTCTGCGCGCGGTAGGTACCAGATTTAATCTTATAATATGTGTGGACTTTTTATAAATTTTTAAATACTTTTTCTGGGTTTCTTTGTCATAACATTATATTTATTTCGTAACTTTAATGTACTACATATTATAATGTATTATTGTTATGGCATATTGGGTTAAAATAAAATCTGATCACGCTGGAATAAATGCATTATTGTTATTATTATTAACTTTTAACTAGAATCGGATAAGGTCCGAATTACCTACATAACACATTATCGAGGCCTTTTTTAAATCCAACTATTCGAGACATGGGTTACGACCCCGCCACACGTGCGGTGTGGCCGTCTTGCAAGACTCAGAGGGAGTGTGGGAGCGATAAACAAGCGGCATCGTCTCGGGGGAGTGTTTACCCCTTCGGCCCCCGGTTTACGGGCCGGCACCGGGATAATTAGCCACCTGCACACTAATAACTTCCTGAAGGATATCCAAACTACACAACGGAGACAGCAGGGTTGATGCAGGTATTGCAAAGTTCGTCATTCTTATTTAAACATTGTGTTTTAAACACAATCACTTATGCACTTAATAATTTTTCAAATATGAATAGACTTATCTCAACAACAATAAAGTCACATATTCACCTTACTTACGTGCCATCACGCCGTTTTCTCGCGGAAGTAGGCAGAAAGGATAGAGCGCCACATTTCTCTGTCCTGACACACAATTCTCGTCTCATCCACATTCATACACCATCTCATACAAGCTCGCCGATTGTTGAAGTTTTTTCTGGTGCCATTACCGTTTTCTCCACATTCATCTATTCATTCATTCATTTCTTCATTCTTTACTCTGTCATAAATAGATTTGTCACATTGTCCACTACATTCAGTTTACTTTCGTTCCTCTTCTGTCCGCTCCAGGCCTCACTTCCATACATCAGTGTCGGTACCAGATGGAATTTTGTGGAATTATCGGGAGATAGATAAAGGATGGGACTTACTTGTAAATCTCTATGGAGCTGGTTCTAGTTCCTCCCTGGGTCCACCAATTCACTCGCGACGCAGAATTATGTAACAAAACACTTGTTGACACTCGCGTTAAAGGAATTCTTTGTTTTTATTAGCGGGATTTAATTATTAATTATTTTCTTAATTAATATAAGCGGTAGTAATGCGGATTTACAGCGACGGTAGAGTACCGTGTTCGGCTCCAATGAGCGCAGCGGTCGTTCTGACGAAAATTAGACTGCAGAGATATCTTCTTTCTCACTCGTGCCTAGAGATAGGTTAGGAATGAGAAAAGGAAAGGATATCTTTTTGATAATTTATCACAGTGTGCGTGTGTATGTGCGTGAGTACATTAAACGGCGCTAACACCAGAACTCCATTGTGCACCGCTTGCCTTGTCTCGGTTGACAAATTCTCATTAGGTATAACTCCATATTCACCTAATTTGTATATTTAATAGGAAATTGATACTTCTCTTCAATTAAACATAATAATTAATTGCCCGATAAATACATCATGCTGAACTTTGTAAAATTACTTACTATTATTTGGACAACCCTGATTTATTGAATTTAGTTGATTAACATATTCCATTAACCCTTACAGCCCGATGGGTCAAAACAAAACACGTCCGGCGGTGGTGGGTCATTTTAGACCCACCACAAGATTTACGTTTTTTCGTTGTTTTTTTTATATATATTTCATTTCAAAGTTTAAAGTTATAAAAAAAACTTACGAATAATGTATGTATGTGTATTTGCGCATCAATACACAAAATTAAAGATACTTGAGTATGTAGTAAATAGTGGGTAATATTTATTTATATTTAATATATCGATAATCGACAGATCCCCAATAGGTAGTTCTGGTATGACATAAAGGTACAATATGAAAATATTTAAAAACGATTATGGGTAAAATATGTTACAACATGCACTTTTAATGGTTGAGTGTGAAAAAAAAAATCAATGTTACAAATTGACAATTGATGTTATTAAATAAGATGTTGATAACTACCACATAAGCAGGAAGTCCGTAGGTTCCAAGGTAAACGAAATCTAAACACGTTACACGCGACAAACCTTGGATTAAATCGGAAAATTATAACCATGTATAACACTCACTGTCCGGTGGGTTAAAACAAAACACGTCCGGCGGTGGTGGGTTATTTTAGACCCACCTCAAGTTTTAGGTTTTCCAACCGTTTTGTGGGAGATTTTTTATAGATATTTCATTTTAAATACGATTTAATAAAATGACGTGCCGTAATGTTTCTGCTAAAAAATAAAAATTTATTACGAATAATGTACGTATTTGCACGCATCAACAGACGCCCTACACAGCTAAAATACAAACATCCACTGAACATGTGATCTTCTCGTCGGTCGGGGATTGTTTCTACCTGGTTGAGTGTAACAGTGGTCATAAACAATTGAAATGTATTATTATTTTTTTGTATATATTAGTATTTTTACACGTAAACTGGATGAAAATAATTTTAATAAAATATTTATAGAAGTGAAATAAATATATTATAAATAAAATATTTTAAAAATTACATCCTTTTTATACGAAACGCAATCAACAATTGACATAATTTAAAAAAATAAGTATAACAATAGACAACTTATATTCAAAATAGATATAATATTGATCGTGTTTTGTACATTCTGTTAAGTAAATTGTTTGTTATTATCAGAATACAATTGTCTAAAATATTAATAACAATTGCTCCATGACCGATCCGCTTCTAACTGTGTCGGAACCGAGCAGGTAGTGTCATAAAACTTACAGGTAGGCGCAACGCCCCTCAAATATTTATATTGCTGTCATTGTCTAGGGGGCGGCAGACGAAAATAAGTCAAAACAAAAAATAATATAAATCTGTACAATAATTGGACTACCTCTCAATATATGGACGCAAATATATGCTCAAAATGTTGACAATATATGTTTCGGTGTACGCGCTGTGATTCAATCCTGTAAAAGCGACTGTCTTAGGTCAGTTTTTGAGCGTTTTTTTACATCTTTATCAATAACTCATTTAAATTTCGTTCGATAACATTTATTTGTATCTCAAATTATTTGAAAATATTTTATAAAAGATTTGCTAGAAGCGTAATTCATATTTTTACAAACACCCGGGTCGATGATGTGTTAATGGTAAATTAAATACCTATTGAGCTAATACTTAATAAATATAAGCAGTATTATTACGTTAATATTAAAAAGCTCATTACTTATGGCAAATTCAGATTACTAGCAATACAGACCAGTGAAAAGATTTTATGAAATATATTTATATTAAATTAAAATTATAGTGCTAATTTCAAGCTATACTTTGGCACTGGGGACATTTTTTCACGTTTAATCACGTCTATGAAAGGTCAAAAATTGCGTGCAATGATAAAATTTGAAGTAATTAAAATTACATATTCAATTTGTTAATTAAACACAAAACTGTAAATAGGTGTCAACGCACCTATATCAGCCTTATTAGTGCTGGTTTCACATAGCCCTGAAGGGACGCAATTGGGGGAAGATAGAAAGAACAATATGCTATGCAGCACCTGTCGGTAATGTACAAAAAACTATTGTTCAGAAAATCTATTAGGGTTAAAAAAATTATAACGCTACCAATTCTTAAAAAAAACTTATAACATTTTCTTGAACATACTTTGATTCCATTAAAATGTTAAAATTTATTCGGGTTTATAAAATATACCGCTACTTAAAACGGTACTTTTTAAGGCTTTTTCTGGGGTGTTTTAATAAAAGAGGTGATATTTAAAAGAATAGCAGAAAACAATCAGCTTCGACGATTGCTTTTGGAAATAGTGAAATGGTTCGTTTTGATCTGAAAACGATTCCAAAATATTATATAATTGAAAGCCGGGATCCTTCTATTGAAATCAAATGCTGCATTAAGCAAGCTCGTGAAACATTTATCCGCTCGATGTTCTATAGTCATGATCTCAACCCTAAATTAAGAATGAAAATAGTCAGATGTTATGTGTTCTCGATATTATTGTATGGAATGGAAGCGTGGACACTTATCCAAGAAATTATAAGGCGATTTGGATCGACAGAAGAATGCTCAAAGTAATCTGAATGGATAGAGTTACGAACGAAGATGTTATGAGCAGTATTTGATTCAATATAACTCACTTATGTGGAGTCCACATATAAACATATATACAACTTGAGATTGATGGGTGAGAATGGTGAACGTTATATTCATATAAAGTGATCACATAAGCTAGCTAAAGATAGGTCGTAAGCCCTGCGATTACATCTGTCCAGGACGGTCGCCTTTGCCCATCTGAGGACCCCAGGGTCTGCGTGTCATTAGATATGCCGTCACCATGATCAAAGGTATAGTGTGCCCCAGTGATCAGTGATTCGCGTAAACTTCCACTTTGTCGAAATCTTTTTTAATCTGCATCTTTCAGCTGTCGCGATTACCTTCGATCGCCCTCTTTGAAATTATAATAACCACCGTCTTACTTCAATGAACTTTACTTCTCGCTGTAACTCTACTTCTATCTTAGTCTCTTTGGTGTTATCTATAATTCTTCACAATGTCACTTTCAATTTTAATCAATTCAAAATAGTAATTATTTGTAAACCGGAGCACATTCAAGCAAGTTCTGATCAAACTTGTATATATAATAGAACCATATTCGACCATCTCTAGTTACGTAAACATCTCATACTTATTAATCTTGAATCTGATATTTTGATAACGATACCCCTAATCTACTACAATAACTAGAACCTCTCGAGTATGATTTTACCATAACATTCGGTGCCTCCCAGGTGTCTATTTTATGATATAACTTAAAGTCCGATTTTGTTTGACATAAGCCCTCAGTTTAAAAGAATATTTCAATTTTACCAAAGAGCAATTATACCATTATATAATTAATTCTGTATATGACTCAAATGGTATATTCTGTCATTATATGAAAATATGCTATATATATTCCTATGTTATTTTTAATAGTTTTAAACAATCCATTAATGTCTATACTATGTTGTCCATATTTCTTATGATACTTGATTCAGAATATATGTCATTCCGTACTAACTGTACATAAATCTTTTATTTCGATATCCCAGACCTGAGACTAAAGAGAAAAAATTCCAACCAACTGAGCTGGTTGACTATAAAAAAGGTAGATGCTGAAGAACATGATCAAATGTCCTCAATTAATATTCAAAAATAGTTTCAATCTCTTTGTAATAACATGTATGGATTCTGTATCGATACAACGATATAAATCGATAAACGATCGGGATTTAAATAATAAAAATAACCCGATACTCGAGACTCTTATTTAAAAAAATATTATTATTATTGAATTCTACTCTTCATTGTCATACAGCAGGTAGTTACCCAGCGACGAGTGGTGCATTTTACCGAAAATTGAGTACAAATTATTTACTACTAAATAAATAATTTTGTAGTAAATGTTTTTTGTCGGTTTGTTCAAATGTGATCTTTTATCTCTAGAATAAATTCATGTCATATTTTGGAACAAAATTTGTGTGGGATGAAAATATTTGAAAAACTTTATATGGGGACTTCAGTTGCAAATTACATTTACAACTGACTATACCCCCTCCTAAATTTCCACAGTTTACTCTCCCTACAAAACAAATTACTCTTGTACAAAGCAATCATTTATCTTATGCAAGCTCCATCTGGGGTTCAAGTAACACAATTTTTTTAGAATCCAAACAAAACTACATCCTTAGGAAAATCACAAACTCACCCTGGTTTGTCAGAAACACAATCATTCATAGAGACTCAAACATACCCTCACTCAAACGATACATACACGATTTATCGTCTAAATTTTATTCTAAATTAATTTCCATCCCAAACCCTTCCATAAACTCCCTCAGCCTATATGATCCCTCATCCGATCCCCATCACCTTCGTTCCATTTCTTATTGAATAAAAATTATAAAAATAAACTATCAAAACTTTCACTAAAAATATAAAAATATGTAAAAAATTCATCAAAATCAAAAAAAAAAAAAAAAGATTAACAAAATATAAAATAAAAAAAATGTATTATATAATTTTTTTTTTCCCATTTTTGGTACGACTTTATACATTTATATAAAAACTAAAATTACCCGAAATTAAAAAAAAACAATTTCATCATATCCTTACCTTCATATGTCGGAGACAAGAGGGCTCAGCCCTTATTCCTCCCAATCGATTCAGAGAGAGGCCAAATATATACTCTCTTGTCTTCCGATATATTTCTATATTACTTATTATTTTTTGTGTGTTTTTTATTTCAATTTTTAAATTGTTTGTGTTTAGTAATTTTTATAGGTGAATGTGTTTTTATATTCAATATATAGGTACATAATACATATTTTAGCAACTGGTTTCTATTTTTTTATGAAATAAATATTTACGTATATTTTTTACACAGATAATATATTTAATAGCTGCCGTACATCATACATAATATGAATATAGTAAAAAATATTTTCTTTTTAATTAAATAAAATTCATGTTCTCGATTTTCGGGAATTACCGGGACTTGAAAATTTTGACTCTCGAGTCCCGAGAATTGAAAAAAGTTGAATAAACAGAGTCATCCACCAACCAGTATTTCGCACGTTGTTTTACTTTCTTCCTTCTCGAATATCATCTCTTTCAATTTTCAAACATTCAACGTCCTCGCACACAACGTACTTGCACTCTAATTATTAGACTTGTACATCATTCGCTATTAATGCTGCATCATTTGCACTCGGAAACAGCTAAAAAAATTAATAATTTTTGTTCCAAGAATCCATGTACAAGTAGAACAACCACGAGGACATTGTGCAACCCTGTTTGACACTTTTTGTAATACAAACCGTGGTTTGAATGAGCTATTGGTTTTTACACCTACACGCGATTGCATTTATATACGTGTGGCCTATTCTAAAAATTGCAATATTGAAATGAAGGTGATTGTTACACCAACCCTCAAAAATAGACAGTATGTAAATTAACGTCCGTGTTATATTTGAATGAGAGAGAGAGGGAGAGAGAGTGAGGGAGATGAACGTACCATAATCTGTCAAAACATAAAAATGGCAACAGGATTGGCCGTGATTCTTCACTACGACGCTGCGGATGAGGAAATCAATAGGTAATTTATGAACAAACCTTTTTCTGTGAACTTTGAATACTGTATTAGTACTTATTTTAACCAAAAACTTATATTTTTAGTCGAAACTCGAGAATGGAAAGACGTCGTTTGCGTGATTTGACAGATTATGGTACGTTTATCTCCCTCACTCCCTCACTCTCTCTCCCTCTCTCTCATTCAAATATAACACGGACGTTAATTTACATACTGTCTATTTTTGAGGGTCGGTGTAACAATCACCTCCATTTCAATATCGCAATTTTGAGAATAGGCCTGAGTGTCATCTCCTAGTATATTTATGTACAACACATGAATATGCAATTTAACAATGAGTATTTATTTTCCACGTTGCAGGGCCGCCATTAAATGAACGAATTCGATTTCCCGTAAAGATAAATGCACCTGGTTTCGAGAGCAGATTCGGGCAATACGGAACGGACATACCATTAATCAGCGCAGTTGAGTGCAATTCAACATTGCACGGGTGCAGTGCGCTAATCGAGTGGGACGCGCAGTGCAGCCAGCGATACCGCGGCGTGCTGTCAATAAATTATTTGCCTAAACATATCCAGCGTCATTTAATAATTAATTGAAAATATCACGTGTGATTGCGATAAAATGTTTATTTGAACCGTAAATATATTAGTGGGTTCATTCGTTAGTTAGGCATGATTCTGTTTTATTTATTTATTTATTTAGTTTGAAACAAAATACACGAATCAAGTAGATAAATAAGATTAATCAATTCAAATCATTCCATGGCCGGTATTTTGGCATGGTGAGATAAGCTATTGTCAAGGCTGTGCCTCAAAAAATACGGTATAACGATGATACAAATCTCTCACAGTTGAGTTAAGTGTGTTCGAAATCAACCAATTGTTGACCAACCCTGTGACTTATATGATACTTGAATATATATTTAAATATCACCTCTTTTATTAAAACACCCCATAAAAAGCCTTAAAAGGTACCGTTTTAAGTAGTATATGATACTTATATATATATATATATGACATAACAGCATAACTGGACATTACATCAGGATGGAGATCCATCTCACACAGCCAGAAATACTATCAACATTTTTCATGTAGCGACCGAACAGCCCACATTTAAACCCAGTAGATTATGCAATATGGGGTTACAATATTACATTAAGAATTATAATTATGTTTTGAAATAACTCGTGTGTTACGAGATGTTCTCACTTTTTTTGGACCACCCTGTATATATATATATATATGTAATGTCCAGTTATGCTGTTATGTCTAGCTATGCTCCATGCTTTGTTTTGAAACTCTTCGATCATTTTCCTAGCACCCCAACATTTTTCAATTCGCAAATTTTTGATCAGAATACGGTCTCCTGCAGTGATTTTTGTCATTCTGGGCAACAATTTGAAAAAAACAAATATAAACAATGGGAAAATCAATAATCAAAGATGACGACCGAAAATTGTTTAAATAAAACGTAATGTAGGTAAATAGATAAGTAAGTAAGTAAACTATTTAATTATTGTTATTATAGTTAAACTAATTTTACGAATTTTTTTTTACTTTTTTGAACCATCCTGCATGTGTTACAGGGAATGTATACTACCAGTGAAGTTATATTTCAACTTGTATAAATATAATTTCACTAACTAGATAAAATGTATCAAATAATTGATTTACAATTTCACTGGTCAACGTCGTTGAAACCGTATTTGTTCGAAAACGGTGCTCCACGCATGCGTTTATTTAATTGATGCCATCTGACGTTGGAACATTCAAGATTAAGATAAGTTAAATGTTTTCTCTTATATATATTCAATGACAGAATGTAAATATATATCCGTGAAATCGTATTACAGCTGGCAAATATATTTAGCATCTGTCATCTTGTCATCTCATCTATGTCTCATGGTCATATCGCGTCACACTCTGTAGTTAGTTTCTTATGATAGAATATCTGATGTCTCTATGATAGAACTGTCAAATTATGACAATATGAAATTTTTGAACTTCACCTGTATCCATGTAATCGACGAGATTTCGCTGTATTAATTTAGCATATTCGTTAGGGGATTGACATAGCCTATGTCGGTATTATTGTAAAAATTGGTGTGAAATAGAGTTGGAGATCTCAGTGGTTCGACAGGAGTATTTTTAATAAAATTGAAAGGGAGTACGATTTACTAATAAATATTTTGTAGAACATCATTAGGTCCGTAATTTTTGTATTTTTCCGAAGAGATTAGTTGAAAATTTTCGAGTCTCCTATCATATCTCCTATCATATTGTGGACTTGGTAATTGGATGACTAGATTGTTGATGAGAATTCTGATGAGAGATTAGTGCTGATGTACCATAAAATACTTTCGTCGTTCTGAATACGAAACCGAGAATTTTGGAGACCATTCTGTAGTCGCATGGGTGTCGCGAACAATTGTGTGAACTGTATTGTGTAAGATGTAAGCAGGTAGCAGGGACGGATATGATAAAATGCTACTCACGGTAGCACTGAGTTTTTTACACAAGTTACAATAGTCTTAACTAATTAGTACTATTGTAAAATAGACAGTGGGAGAAAGCTGCTGAAGGTCTACGTCGGTGAAAAAGGGGGTTCACGAGGATTGCCCGATGTGCCCAGTGTATTTTGGATGCAGTTAGACATAGCGATATGTTGTTTTGTATTTCTTAGATGTACGAAGGTGGTTTGATAGTACATAAAGAAAACAATTCGAATTTTGTAATATACTTAATTTTTCAACATAGTCAAGTTCAACCGATTCCATCGCAGAAATGAGTTTCTTCGAGGCTTTCAAAATACTCGTTTACCCTTTCATAAGACTCAAATTTTAATCCTGCCACGAAAGTTTTGAGTTTCAGGAATAGATTGGTAGTCCGAGGGAGCTTGACCTGGTTAATAGGCAGAATGCGGAAGCTGTTCAAATCGCAGCTCAGCCAGTATTTGCTCAGCGATATGACTTGAATGCACTGGTGCGTTGTCATGGTGAAATAACACCTTTTTAGGCCATTCTCAGGTGTTTCTCTGCTATTGCCGTATTTAATTGATCTGTAGTATACTTCGGTAATGGTTTTCCCCTTTTCGAGGTAGTCAAATAGGAAAATTCCTTTTGAGTACCAAAAAACTGACGCCATCAGCTTTCCAGCAGATCTAACGCATTTCGCCTTTTTCTGAGCCGGTTTGCCATGTGTGATCCATTGTTATAACTGCTGTTTCATTTCCGAGATACAGGTTTCGTCTATTGTCACAAAACGACGCAAAAACTCTACTAGATTATTCTAAAATACTTGTAATTTATCAGTAGATGTTCGCATGCGATTTTGCTTTTGCTCTGGAGTGAGTGAACGCGGCACCCATCTTACGAAAAGTTTTTTCATCTCCAATTCAATAGTGAACTTGCTCAGTTATCTGTGGCTTCTGCTAACTCGTCTGTTGTCCAAAACCAAATCAAGGACTGTATAGATGATTTTGAGTGTCAAAGCTGACTTCGGTACATCTTTAATGCATGTTCTGTCATGCAACAGTTTCGCGGGAAGGACATGATTCACCCAATGTAGGTAAAATTAATTAAATCACAACATGAATTTTAATTTTATATATTTTTCACTATTACTCTCGAAACGCAATAGATTATTTATTTATAAGAAGAAAACTTTATTACTACATATACAAATGACGTCAGCGCCACAATTAGTATGCGAACCAAGATACTTATCAAATCACCCTCGTATTATACAATACCAGGATGTTTTATTTTTTCCTAAAATACTGTTACATTAAAACCCGTGTATCTTTCCTCTCTTTATTATTGGTTTATCTTTTTTTGTAAATGGCAATTGTCCCTTAGAAATACAATTGATAAACAAATGAATAAATTCTGTCGTGACCACTTTACCCCGAAACCTGTTGTTGAAACAGCTCAGCGATGTTATTTTTAGCAAATAAGCCTTGAAATAAACGAGAAAAAATAATGTCCTCGTGCCACGAGAGCACAAATATCACAAGTGGGTGTATGGAGCAAAGTTCGCTCGTTAGCGAGTTTTTGTAAATATTTGTGAGGGGAAGGAGGAACACATATTTAACAGGAAACATGCAACAATATTCTACAGCTAATATAATGTATTTTTAGCAAACGAGAGGTTCAGAAGCAAAACCGCTAACTACTCAATTGGCAAAAAAAATAGAAGGTGATGTGTTTGAGAATGTATTTAAGAAGAATTTTATCAAATCATCTGCTTCTTGATCGTATGCGCAATGCTGAGCATCGTGCTCCTTTAACCTTTACCATACCATGCTAAAAATACTCTACGCAGCCATGCTGTCAACTCGTGTTACTGCAAGAAATTTGAGTTTTTTTAACACTTTAAATTGGAATAACCATAAATGGCTTTAAAATAGTTAATGCCACAGTTACTATAATAATAATAAGAAATAATAAATATAATAATTAAAAACGTTCATTTTATTCTTAAACATTACATCTAACATGATCTTCATCTATATCTCTCATCATTAAAATTAATCTGTGATCTTTTTCACGCAGTAAAAGTGGTATTTTTAACGTAGATACCATGAAACGCAACAATTTTATATAGTATTGAATTCAAACATGATTATTTTTATTATGATTCGCTTTACATAATTGGTTTTCTACCACTTATTTCTAAGTGAAAATGATTTTTTTAGGACTAGGTAAAATGTAAGTTTTACATTATGCATATTTATAGAAATACGATTTAATTGGCTCGGTAGACCTATGTTACTGCATGGCTAGGGATGGGTTAAAGTATCTAGAACTGAGCATTGCGGTATTTTATTCTGCTTCTACAGTGCAAATTGCTTGTCTCCATTCTTCGCGATCTTGGGTCTCGGACTTAATCTATCCATTGCCATGATCATCAACATCTGGTCGATACCACTAGACTATGTGACTAGTGAGAGTATTTGCCGGATGCGTTCAAGAACCGGTGGCGGTGTTGTTGGTTGTGGAGGCGATAGATCTCCACAAAGGTAGAATTTTAAATAGCAGACTTCTAAAAATAGACTAAAAAGTCGCAAACTTGATAGGAATTAGTACCTTGAACTACTTACTATTGAAATTTCTGTTAGTTGACACAATCCGGATTGAATTCAGAAAGGAATAATGTCAGATGAATCTGGCCTACCTTGATCTCAGTCCTGGGTTGGACGGCAATTTACACCTCCAGTTGACTCGCACTTTTGTGATGAAGAACAGAGATATCACTGCAGTTCAGTATACTGTAGAAAACTATTTTTTTTTAGTCCGGATTAAAATACACGGCGCTATTCTCGACCGACCAAAACGCGTGTTGACAGGTCCCCGTTGAAATGCAATCTGTCCCACCTCGGCAGAAATCCCTAGATATTAGTTGGCCAGAAAAAAAAAGGTATACATATATATTGAAACGACGGAATACACATAGAGTACTTGACTTGCATCAACACGTTTTTTAAGGAGCCCAATTAAGCTTTGTCATTTGACGGCATCATATTCGGATAAATGCATAACCCTAAGTGCTATAGCACAAAACAAAAAAAGTCGAGAAGTAAATATTGCTGACAAAAGCCTATATCTCTCACCAATGGCCATTGGCTTCCAATTGATGAGACATTGAGGACATAGAGCCGTCAGACTTTCACATCTTCTCTTAGTTAAAAAAAAAAATCATAATTCTTAAAAATAAAGAGAACCAAAACCCAGTCTCTCGCATGACAGACAGGGATATCAACCACTAGGTACAGCCGAGAAATCAATAATAATCGTTAAATTATTTATTTATTTATATTACATTTTCGCCCTTATGATTACTTTTACAAATTTATTTATAAAAACATGTGCACATAAACTGTTTAGAGACCAACATTATCTTTGTTTTTATAATTAAAAATTGTTAATTTCACTTATGGTAATGATTTTATACTTGTTTGACAATTAGTTACCACAGTCTATTAGGAAAGCAGTTAAAAGCATTGCCTTAGAATGTAAGAGATACCGGGATCGATACTCAGCACCTCTAAAAGGCTCCTGGTATCGCTCTCGGCAACTATGAAAATAAAACACTCAATATTTTAAGTTTTATTGTATGATAAAAAAATAATATCTAACGTAATGAGATTTTTGAAAGAAAGACATATTACAATAAAAAAATAATTTGGCTATCTACACAGCGAAAATAATGTAATGTTTTTTTATATATGTAGATATGTATAATATAAAATAAAATATACTTCGTGTCTTCAGAACGTACGCGTAGAATTTTTATATTATAATATATACCTAGATTCGATTTAGATATTCAAGTCGTACAATATGTAGTAATAGTATTTTTTTATTCATATTCAAAATGTATGAATAGTTTTACATTTATTTGATTGCATAGTATAAGTATAGAAACATAATGTTGGCCCTTTCTACTTTCTACGTAAAATGTCGTAACTAACAAAAAGGTTATTTTTATTCATTGATATAGCGGTTACTTAGAAGTGATATTTAATTTAAAGAATTATTTAATTTTTTTCAGTAAACTAAACATTGTCTCTACTATATTTTTTACCTGTTCTGGTGGTGGGCTGGCGCGTGGAAGGTGAGCGAAAGGTTTTAATCTTTAATTGATTTGTTAAACTTTCCCCTTAATATATATTTATTAAGATTAAGATGTCTCACAGAGACGAAGCTATTATTTTTATATGAGAAGTATGGAAGTCTTGACCATTACAGGGCTTACGACCTGTCATCGACTGGTTTGAGTGATCACTTTACACAATGTGACGTTCACCTATTTACTCCATGTTACCACATCTATCAAATTTTTGGAAGTTGTATATATGATATCAGGATGGAACATTTCACTTATTCATTACCAACTATGCTGTCGCCATCTATTGATATTTTTGCTTATTTGATATTATTTCTAATGAAATAGTATAGATGTCGCTGAAGCTGAGACTTACTTTTTGAAGTAGATACAATATCCTTTATGTATATATGAAATTAATTCTAATTATTAACATATACTAGAATACGTCTGAAAATGCAGTATTTTTCAATTTTTTAACTTCATATTTTAGATACCCAAAATATTGTAATTTATTTATTAGTTTGTTAACATCAAAATAATATATTTATAATAAAGGTAATTGGTAATATTTGAATATGTCCAGGAACACACAATTGTTGGATTTTCACCTACAAAGGCACTGTTATTAAACAAATAATAGATATCTCATAGTGACGAAGCTATTTTATATGGACTACATGGAAGTATGGGTAATTACAGAGCTTACGACCTATCTTCGGCTGGCTTAAGTAAATAAATATAACGTTCACCATTCTCACCCATTAATCAATCTCCATATCTATCAAATTTCCTGTATTTTTTCACTTAAATAATGGAGTATCAAGTTAAGAAAAACGAACGTTTTCGACACATACTTCTTTTCGATCTTAATCAAGGTTAAGGTTAAAATCAGCCGCATCTATCCTATAGTCTCGACCTCGCTCCGTCAGACTATCACTATTTTCGATCGCTCTCCAATTAAATGTGTGGCGTTACGTTCAACAACGTCCTCATAATTTGACGCGATAACTATTTCGTACAAGATCAGCTGATTTTTTATAGAAAAGGCATCTATATATTAGTTGAAAGAAGGAATGAAGTCCTAAATAATAATAGAGAATACATAAGTGATTGAAATGTAGTAATTTTTGTTTGAAAAATTGATTCTTTAATAAATAATTAAACAAAACCCCAAAGACATACTAAACAACCTAATACTTTACCCACTGTTCATATTCTCAAAAATGCGACGTATTTATGGTCTAGTGGTTACGATACTTAGCTAGTGATCTTATACTCGGGGGTTTGAACCTCGTTCCAGGAGAAGTTTCAATGTTTAATTTAGTTTGAAAATAGTAGGAATATTGATGTGACTCGTATATTTATTTTTAAAAAAAGGACCAAACCCCCCCCCTTTCCCCTTCCCTATTCTACGCTATAATTAGATCGATACCAAACTGTATTTAGATTAACTGTATGATGATAAGTGGGCCTGCACCTTTCAAAACTATATTAATGAAAAAACCAACTCAAATGTGTGAATAGTATATATAATCATTATATAATACTTCACCACTACTATCTGCATTACTATTAAATACCAAATCCCCCCCTTCCACGCCGTACTCATCTATAAAATTAGGTCGGCAGAGGTGATATCCATTTTAACTCCACCCCACCCTCACCTCCATTAATTCCAGACACACCCATAATTACTTTCTGAAAATGTTTTTAACTCTAGTTGAATTATATTATTGATAATGGGAAGATGTCCTCAAAAACGTTTAATACACTCAAATTTAGTGGAATTAAATGGTGTTTCAACTCAATTTACTAAATAATCATGGAATTCCACATAGTTTTACCAAAAACCTTTGAACAGTTATTTGAGTTTATTTTTTTAAATGTTATTTTTTTCGTTGTGGCGGTAATTTTTCTTTGTAAATTGTGTTAGATAGAATATAATAAAACAAATTCAACTTAAAATGTGTATCAAATATATACGAAATGCTAGTTAAAAATGACCTAATTGCTAGATACTAAATATGTACGTACGTACCTCAAAATACAGTCGGGTACAAGTACCGCACTCCACTGGAAACCAGCGAAACGACGCAACGTCGAGTCCATATATTTACACGTGGATTTATGCGGTCCTGTTCAGATCACGAGTGCAGTATGTTTCCGGTTTCCGGTGTCATGGAAGGCTTTAAGGGCACAGTGAATCTGTCGTGTCCATCTCTAGCAGCATCATTCACCTAACAGCATCCCGCTCCGTCTGCTGTGGTCCACCAACCAGAATAACAAAATTGTATTCAAATAATGAGCAAAATTATTGAATAATGTATAATCAAAATAATTCGTGTGTATTATAAATCTGAATTAAATATATTAATTAGAAAGATATACGACATTTTTAGCGACAAATTTTCGAACCTATAAGTTACCATTTTGATATTAATACATTTAATCGTTCCATTATTTGAAAGAGCCATCTACCTTATTTTTACAGAATCTAAAATATCTTTAAGTAATCTGATAGCAGACGCCAGAATCATCAATTAATTTTTATTAAATTTTGGACACATTGATACAACTTTATTGTTAGGAGAACATATTTTTATTGTGATGTTGTAATTATTCAGAACATAGGTCTGTGATATTTTAAATATGAATTAAATATATTTATTAGAAAGATATACATATAAAATCAATTTTATCGAAAAATATTGTTGTTGCACCACCGGAATTCGAACCTTGATCTGTTTCCTAACCGAGGAAGGTGCATTATCCAACTATGCTACTGCGATAATATTTTTAGCGACAAATTTTCGAACCTATATGTTACTAACTTACTATTTAAAATTCAACTTTTATTTATATGAAATCTATTGAAAGATCCAACAATATAATTTTAAGTGTTTGGAAATTTTGGGTATTTATATTTTGGCACGTTTCTAGTTTTATGTATATGATTATGGATAATAAATATGATAAAATACCTTACTTGATTTAACACTTGGTAAGGAAAGAAACGAACTGAGACAGTGTTGTTGCAGATGTGGAGGTAAAATAAATAAAGAACTTACTTGAGATCACTTGGTTTATTCAATCAAGTTACAAGGAATTGAGTGTAAGCTATTGTCAGACTGGTAGAACTGCAATGAGACGTTCAGTGACATGCAGCCGTTACGCTGCGTGGCACTAGACACTTCTGGAGGCGCTTTATAGATGGCTCATTGCCAGTATATTCGGGTTTGAATTGTGTCTTATCTAACCAATCTCAGATGTCAAGATCAAAATTTAAACACGTGTAGATATACAGTACTGAGATTTATTTCAACTAAATCTCTGATATTTATCTCACTCAGTGAAGTCGAGCCATTGGTCACTCATCTAGACCTCTTTTTATAGGCGGTATTTATTGTTTTTAAGCATTCAATAAAAAAAGCCTTCAACAGAAAAATATCTACCCTTTTCAAATAGGTGTCTATCTTTTGTCTGTCACTGTAGGGTGACTTAACATTTCCCTGGTGTATTTCAATTACAGACAATCCTGTAAGGACCCGGTTAACTGCCCCCACCCCAATTTAAATTCGCAAACTTTTCAAAGCAAGGCGGGCGGATGAATGATTCAAGTCAAGGGGGGATGAATCCTTAAACCAGTGTTTTCAAATCTTTCAACTAAACTGGCATACTTGAACCAATGTGCCATGGCAGTTTGAGCTTTGATATAATAATATTAGGATGATTGGAAAATAATTGCGGTTTCCGTTTTTTGAATTCTAACGTTAATTATTTTCAATACAAATTAAATGAGTAAATTAGAAAGATATTCGGAAAAAATCTATTCATCGAAAAATTATTTGGTTGCTAAGGAGATTCGAAACTGGACCGCTTTCTAGATGCCGGGAGAAAATACAGGGTACGGAAGGAAAAAGCACTCACCACCGATCCGATTGCGCCAGAACCTCTAAAGTGGACTGTATATTGTTCACACACACACTATTTCTTCAAAGGTTCCGACACAAGGTGTAGGCTTAGAAATGTTTTTTAACGGTGTTTGAAACGTTAGGCCGCTGATTAACTTATACTGATCTGGCCGGGTGGGGAAGGGGGGGGGGGTAATTAATACATTTATTAATCAATTTTTAAGTATGATCAACTTTATAATGCGATTAATCTCAAAAACCTTTGTGCAATGCACCATAGGAGACGCAAACTGAAATTGCAACTTCATAAAAATGTGTTTTCAATAAAATAAAATTATTTTCCATGAAATAATTATTTTATCGCATTCATGTTAATATCATTTAAAATTATATTTTTCAGTCTGTATTTTGGTTAAACTAATTTCTGTTTTATTATTATGTGTACTTAAAATTGCTCTAATGAATTAAATATGGAAAATAAGCAAATGAAAACATTTTTTTGCACTAGTTTAAAACTAGTTATACATTAGCACGAATTGCGTATATACTGTTAAGGTATAGAGGTATGGTTCGATAGTTTGGATAACTTTTAAAAAACATGAAAAACACTAACCACCAGAAAAATGGTCAAAACATAGGTTTGATAAAAGAAGAAGAAGAAGAAGTGGTGGAATTGTGTTGGTCGCCAGAATTTTTAAATTTATAAAGTGTACTTAATCTCAAAAACCTAACGATAAAAACATGAGAATGCGGAAGAATTTAGACTATCATCAGAGTTTTTTAAATACTGAAAAAGCAATTAATCTCACAGAGGAAAGCATAAAAACAGATGATACCTTTTGTTCGATATTTATAACAGATCTACGAATCGCCGTGCGTATATGTAGATGCTCCACTATGTTTACTGTACATAGTTGTCCCCCCCTCCCTATACTCAACACCTAAGAGCACGACTTTGCTGTGTGTATTGTCTATAACTTTTTAAATGTCAAGGAGAGTGGATGTTCTACTAAGTGCTCGTCACTAACTTGAAGTTTTTGTAATGTTACATGTTGCTAGTGTATTCGGTTCCTCGCGTGTGCGTACCGAAACCGCTATTGTGGATCAGAATTTGAAGAGAGAGAAAGTGAATAGAAAGTCCAGGTGAGTCGTATTCTACCTATCATCCTTCCTACATCCCGTTTACCCACCCTATGTGTAAGCATCCCTTATAATTTTACCCAAGTTCAGCTTTATATTACACATTTGTGGACTTTTATTGAATCCTTCATCATTAAAATGTGGCGGCATATTAGGAGGACACCGTTTGAAAAACACTGCCTCAGTCTTTAGGGGTAATCGTTATCATTGCAGAAATATTTCAAAGCCTTCTAAAATTTCCAGTGGAATTTAAACTCACGCCCTGTTTTTGACTGAATTTAAACTGCGTGACGTAATGCATTTACCTCCATTAGTTTCTGTGTAATGTGTTTAACGGAATACCAGTTTTTGTAATACACACGTAGGAATTTATTATAAATTATAGTTTACTAGCAGAAAATAACCGAGTATCATGTTGTTAGGTTAGGTTAGGTTAGGTTAGGTTAGGCACGCCCTGTTTTTGACTGAATTTAAACTGCGTGACGTAATGCATTTACCTCCATTAGTTTCTCTGTAATGTGTTTAACGGAATATCAGTTTTTGTAATACACACGTAGGAATTTATTATAAATTATAGTTTACTAGCAGAAAATAACCGAGTATCATGTTGTTGGGTCCTGGAAGTGGCTGTACTAGTCGCCTTGTGCAAATTAAATAAAAAAAGGTTCAAATTTATTTTTAAAAAATATCCAGTACCACGTGACGTATGAAGTAAACGCAGCCGGAACATTCTCGAATACGCGCGGCTAGACTGCATACGAGTATTTATAGTGACCTACTTTAATATTAGGAGAACACATTCTTATTGTGAAGTTGTATTTATTCAGAACATAGGTCTGTGATATTTTAAATATGAATTAAATATATTAATTAGAAAGATATACATATAAAATCAAATAATGGAACGATTAAATGTATTAATATCAAAAAGGTAACATATAGGTTCGAAAATTGTCGCTAAAAATATTGTCGCTGTAGCATAGTTGGATAATGCACTTTCCCCGGTTAGGAAAGAGATCCAGGTTCGAATCCCGGTGGCGCAACAACATAAAATTGATTTTATATGTATATCTTTCTAATTAATATATTTAATTCATATTTAACCTACTTTAAGCCTATAATGTTAAATAAAAGAATTTATTAATATGAAAAAATATTATAACACATGACACCAATGCAGAAGAAGTTTGTGGAACTATGTTTTGATATTGGTAAAATCTAGTGAGTGTCTAACATCATCTTAAATTAGCCGTGACATTTATTTACTTATGAAAGATTATTTTAGATTTTACCGGTAACATAGTTAACCTCTTATGCGTTTACAATAATGTAACACCATATCTTATAGATACTGCCATCTCTGCGCATGCATGCTTGGCACGACGAAAAAATTGATCCCGATCGCGTAATTTACCTTCCGGATATTATAGTGTAAACATGTCTGCTCCGCTAGCAGTTTGCATCAATGAGAAATAACGAGTAGTGATCCGATTTCTCTGGTCGGATGGTGTGAAAGGGGCTGAAGTTCATCGAAGACTTTTTATCATACTATGGGAACAGTGCTGTATCACGAAAAAGTGTTTTTTTTTTTTAAATGATGAGTGTGATGCGCGAAGAGGGATCAGAACGACCGTCAATCTCCACTACCGACGAGAAGATTTATCAAGTCGAGGGATGGTTCTAGAGAATAGGCGTGTTACCATCCCTGAGGTAGCGTCTTCTTTTGAACATCAGCCATGGTTCTGCCCATAGATCTTGGTATCCGTAAAGTTTTGTGTATATAAATAGTATAACAAAAAATGATAATAAAAATAATCACATATAAACTAATATTTATCATATATACTTTATAAGTCGCCGCATTAGCGGAGAGCGCTCTCTCATCTCAACTCCTCCCGATTATAATTACAGTTTAGGAAGTGTATGTATTATATTAAACCTCTGTACTTACGTGTCGAATGAATGGATAATTGTTTATCTTACCGATAATCCGGATCAGAGATAACTAGACAAGCAACAGAGGATTGAATACCAGAGTAAACGAGAGTTGAATGCCCAGCTTATAACACTGGCGTAGGTGACATAGTTTCAAAAAAAAGTATGATATAAAAGTTATTTGTGGCTTAATTATAAATTTGAGAATATATTAATAAACTAATTTACTGTTATTATACTAATTATATAATCTAAATATGCGAAAAATCGGTTTAAAAGACGCAATATTTTTGTGGTAGGCATCTTGTCTGAACGTTTAATGCTTCCTTAACCCTTCCCAAACCATGCAGTAATACAGGTCTACCGTCATAAATAAACATTAAATATTTGTGTAAATACATGTAACATAAAATTCATATTTGAGATAATCTTAAAGAAAATATTAGCGCTTAGGAATGATTAGTGAAAAGCCAATTATGAAAAGGCAATCGTACAAAAACAATTATTTTTTCCATTCAATCCGTTGTAAAATTAACACGTTGGTAAAAATACCATTTGTGATATGAAAGACAGAGATCACACGCTATTTTCACAGTGAAAAGAATAATAAACATACAAATATAATTGTCTCTTTCTCACTAATTAAATTAAGGTAGATAAAAAGGATGAACATATTGTATACGACTTAATGAATGCTCTAAATTATGTTATTAATCATTTTTTCAAAATTGTATACTCAATTTTTAGTGTAAATTCGTGCCATTAACGCTATTTAAACTAATAAAAACTTTTTCTTTAACAATTATTTAGGGTAACACGAGTTGACAGCATGGCTGCTTTCGAGTATTTTATATCATGGTATGGTAAAGGTTAACGATCATGATAGCGAAGGCGCACGGATTAAATATTTTTATTTTGAGAAATTACGGAATTTTAGTAATGAGTGCAAATTTTCCTTTATTTCAATTGCATTCAGTCTAATATCTGCTATTTACAATTTCCGTTATTATCTTATATCTCTAACAGTCAGGCATTGCGAATAATGCAATTATCTAGTTATTTTGATCATATATTTCTCGTGCATCCAACCGCTTCGAATATATGTATATAAAAGAATTGGAAAATTACATTATTTTCTCAATTTACCACACATTTTGTTAAACTAAACAAAAAACTGAAAAACTGGTAAAAAAATTCAGAAGAAATAATAATACAATTTCGAAGTTTTGAAAGTCATCTTCAAAATTTGAATGCTTTAAGTAGATATTTATGTAAAATAAAGTTTTACTTTTCCACTAGGCAGATTACTTTATTTTATTTTAATATTCAAAATGGAAATTAGCTTATGCATCCACGAATCAAAATGAAAATAAAATATATTAACTAGACATTTTATCTCAAAGAAGTTATGCACGCCAGTGATGGTTAACTATTACAAGTATATATTTATACATATTCCTATACTTTAATAAATATATCAAGATTAAATTGTAATTGGTCGTAAACCATCAGGGTGTAGTAAGTGGGAGCCTAATTTGCGGATTTGCCAGTTGCAATGAGTCACTGGTCGGGAGCGCACGGCGCGTTCGCGGTTGAGCAATATTTAAAGTGCGGTGATTTTTGTACTCACTTTAATATTCGACAATTAAGTGATGAGCCGAGCACACAACCTATCTGGTTTTGAGTACAATAGTTAACACAAAAAGAGACAATGGTTAACCAAACTCCTCCGGGACCATCATTGTGAGCACCGACGCCAGAACATGTGGCTCAATTTTGACGTGAAATTGTGCGCAATCCGCGTAAATCGATAGGGAAGATTGCAGCCTGTACTGTAATAAAAAAAGCAACAGTGCACGTTATTTTGAAAAAAAAAGCTAGTTTCACCGATACAAATTGCAAAGTGTGCAGTTTTTCAACGAAAATGACTATTCTTTACGTGAAACCTTAGCGAGAATGATGCTGGAACGTTTTGGAATAGCACGAATGCTTGGAAACATATTGTTTACTGATGAAGCACATTTTCATATAGATGGCTATTTAAATAAACAGAATATAAGATACTGGTGTCCCGACAACCCAAAGGAACGCCATCAAAAACGTTTGCATTGTCCAAAAACGATAGTGTGGTGTGCAATTTCCGCCCGAGGGATAATCGGCCTTTATTTTTTTAACCAGCGAGAAACAGTCACTGTTGACGTGTATTGCCGAATGATCGACGAGTTTTTGGTACTGCAACTGCAGTTGTTTCTCAGGTTCAACAGAACACTATTTCAGTAAGACGGGGCTACTCCACACATAGCTAGAGTTTCAATGGTGAAGCTGAGGGGAATTTTTCCCAATAAATTAATCAGCAAGTACGGAGACGTACCCTGGGCACCTCGGTCACTGGACCTTACACCGTGCGACTTTTTTTGTGAGGATACCTTAAGTCGAGAGCTTACAGCAACAATTCAGGCCCTACAAGAAAATTCCACCGTAAAGTTGCTGCCATTGAACCAAAGCTTTGTTCTCACGTGAAATCGCGCTTTACTCTCGCGTCCGATTGCAAGTGTGTCTTGAGAGAAATAGACGGCATTTAGACAATTTTGTTTATAAAACGTTAAATTAGCATCGTTAAACTCCATTTTGTATAAATAAAATATGAGAGTAACATTGTAGTTTTTTTTATTTAATATTAAACTTGAAAATTTTACGATGGACACCCTTTACATTAAATAAATACATGTTGTCAATAGTTATTAAAAAATTGGCGTAAATTAATTTTAAAGGGAAGCTATTTATGAAAATGTCCAAGTTATTAGAAGAATTTACGATATCATATTTTGACATAAAAAAATTATTTAAGTAATTTATTCTGCCAAAATTTTTGATTAAATAGATTATTTGAACGTGTTGGGTATGTAGGACAGTTTAAAGTTATGTGATCTAATAAGCAAGTCAGCTAAGTTATTTAAAATTATATATAGGTAGCATAAATCTTGTGCGGTTCTTCTATTTAAAAAGGGGGGGGGGAGATTTTATGGAAACACTCGCTTTCTGAATGAAATTTAATATCTAAGCGGGAACGTGAATTTAAAATATTGAAAAATTTATGTTGAACATTTTCAAGTCGGTCGCTCTAGGTGGAGTAATGGGTGTTCCAAGCTACCAATCCGAATTCTAGTTGACTGCGTACATATGAGAAATATAAAATGATAATACTAAAAGGTGATTGCAGTGGGTGAGATAATGTGACATTTAGATATATTTAGAAAATGTTTATTTTTTTAACAGTAAACTGTAACAGGAGACAATTAGTGGGTGATTTAATTTCTTTAAAAATTTTGGCACCGTCGGTAAATAGTGAAAATTCAGCATTTTAAAAAACATTATTGAATGTCATTATTATAAAACAGGTCCAAGGTGTGAACCCTGTGGTACTCCGGATGGGACATTTTGAAATATAGAACTAAACCCTTGGATCACAACTGCCTGACTTGAGAATTTTGATATAGATATTAAACCATGTGTACAGGTCGTCGTGTATACCCAGATATCGCAACTTTCTCAAAAGTGATTGATTTTATCAAAAGCTTTTGAGGAGCCAGCATATAATGTGTCTACTTGTAATTCTATACCCATCCTCTTCGAAATAATGTCGGTAAATTGTAAGAGATTCGATTCCATAGACCTCTGTGTAAAGAAACCGTGCTGATTGGGGATAATTGTAGGTCTCAGACATGGCAATAATTGATCATATATAATTTTTTCCATTAATTTACTGAAAATTGTCAATTTTGAAATCGGTCTGTAATTTTCAACATAATCCCGTAAAGATTATGAAAATATAAATGAAATTGGTTTTGATAATTCCACGTCGCATCGATTCAAGAAGATGGAGGGCAGTTTATCAAGGCCAGATTCTTTCTTAACCTTTCCCTTGCGGTGGTAGAAAAAAAACGCACGTTCCGGTGCTGTATATGTACACTGAACGTTACGAAATTTACATATTCAAACTATAATACTAGGCCTAGCTATCGAAATTTAAAAACGTGTAAACAACCACCTAAATTTTAAAGAGTCCCAGGCCTCAGAGTGCCTCTGCCGTGTCCAACCCTGGCAGACGTCATCGTCGTAACGAGGGATGAAGTTTTCCCCTTCCCCTTTGAAGGTAACAATAGCCACTAGTGTTCAGTTTCACGCGTATATCTTTAAAGGCGTATCTACGAATTAAATTGTTACACCTCGTATTTTAAATTTGTACGTAATTTACATATTTTTACAAATCATTACTATTATAGGACAATGCGTATTATTGTAATATTCGCAGTTAAGTTACGCAATGTATGGGATCATTTATTTGATTCATATTGTAATAAAGTGACTATCTGTTAAAAAATATTATGATTCAAATGACTATAAACTCTATCAACATTGATATGATTTTATTAATTATTAATTTATTAGGAGAACACATTCTTATTGTGAAATTGTAATTATTCAGAACACAGGTTTGTGATATTTTAAATATGAATTAAATATATTAGTTAGAAAAATATACATATAAAATCAATTTTATCGAAAAATATTGTTGTTGCGCCACCGGAATTCGAATCTGGACCACTTTCCTAACCGAGGAAGGTGCATTATCCAACTATGCTACAGCGACAATATTTTTAGCGACAATTTTCGAACCTATATCAATGTGTCCAAAATTTAATAAAAATGAATTGATAATTCTGGCGTCTGCTATCAGTTTACTGAAAGCTATTTAAGATTCTGTAAAAATAAGGTAGATGGCTCTTTCAAATAATGGAACGATTAAATGTATTAATATCAAAAAGGTAACATATGTGTTCGAAAATTGTCGCTAAAAATATTGTCGCTGTAGCATAGTTGGATAATGCACCTTCCCTGGTTAGGAAAGAGATCCAGGTTCGAATCCCGGTGGCGCAACAACAATATTTTTTGATAAAATTGATTTTATATGTATATCTTTCAAATTAATATATTTAATTCAGAATTATTTTGATTTTATATTTTTCAATAATTTATATATTTAATTCATATTTAACAATATTCTTCATTTTGTTTTTTATTTCTATTGGTTATGTTAATTAAGTTATATTTCAATTCAGTGTACACAGCATTGTCCTGGCCACTTCACTAGACTGCTGTTTGTGTTAAAGTAGACAGTTTTTTTCGTGCTATTGTGGTGTTATTTAATTCAAGAAAGATAAAGATTCGACAGGAATAAAAATAAAAATAGAGAAAGAAAAAAAAATGTAGTGAGAGTGCTGTAGAACTGGTGATTATGTTAAAATGTTGGATAGCGATGCTTCTGATTGATCTCTACTCAATTGGATCATATAATGGAAGTGAATGATTTCCAGTTGGTGCTGAGTATGTTGTACAGTTTCGGAGCTAAGGACATGTAGAATCTTTGATAAAATGTCGTTCTTGCTCTCGGAACTGGCGGGTAGGTGTTCGTTGTTTGTCTTGTGTTGTGTCCATGATTTATTGCTTGGGGTGAGCTGTTGTTAGCATGGAAAGCATTGAACGAGCCTCAACATATAGATTTGTCTTATGTCTAGGGCATTGTACTCTTTAAATGTAAGATCTGATGGATCTGAAGGGACGACCATTTATACCCTAAGAATTGTCTTTTGTGCTCTTTTAGCCGACTCTAATATTATTTTTGCTGCTCCTCCCCAAACTTAAATAGAATAATTAATTAAGGAGTAGCAGAGTGCAAAGTACACCAATCTTAAGAGTTTATAGTAACATACATGGTGAATCCATGCCAATTTTTTTTGGCCGCCATTTTCGTTTGGCAGACATTTGTCAGTTCGGATTTAGTAGAGAGTAGTTGATTATAATTTATTATGGAATATCCAACGTCTCAACAACCTGCAACAAAACATGTTTTGCAGCTCAATATTGATGACCCTGACTTTTTGAAATGAATCATCACGAGTGACAAAGCTTATTTTGTTAATAAAAAAACAGCCGTTATTGGGGCACTGAAAATCTTCAACTGATACACCCACGCAGAGTTACTGTATGGTACTGCATCATTGGGTCCTATTTTTTTCCGGATGCAATAGGCGATGCTATAACTATTAATGGTGATTGCTTTCGTCAGATGGTGGCCGAATTTGGTTGATTGGGCCTGCAACATATGTGGTTCTAACAGTATGGTGCCACCTCACACAAAAATGTTACCCGGCCGCATAATGTCAAAAAATGGTAATGTCGACTGGCCTCCTCGATCACTTGATCAAAGCAAATTAAAAAATTATGTTTCATTTTATAGTTATTCAAAAACTATATTTACCCATGTGTATATAATATTTACCCTTTTGTTAAATTTCATTAACAATTTTTCAAATTTCTGACATTGAAAATGGAGATGTTTATTTTTTCGAAAGTTCATTCAGAACTGAACATTTTATTCGTAATAAATTATTACTTGCATGTAAAAATATACCAGGGGTGAATATCAACTGGGATACGTGCCAACTAGTATATTACCCGTCCTAAGACACGATGATTTGATACAATCAGACACGCTGTTGGGTTAAATTGGAAGTAATCGCAATACTTATATTCAACACTGGATCCACATTGGCAGAAGAAAACGATTAAAAAGTGAAATTTTTACTTTTAAACGATTTTAAATGCATAATTATTTGTAGGTACTTTAGATAATGTGTAATACTGAAAGTTTGTTAATTTATATTTTTGAAAATCATTTTATCATTTAAAGTAGAAGCTTAAGCTGAAGCCTTTTATCGGTCCTAAGATGGGTGTGCTGCGTTAATCCTTATTTTAAAATATTTTTTTTTTATATAATTGCCTTTACTTTTAAATCTTCCACTTTTATAAATCTGCGTCCAATTTTGAATATAGACTTAACATTTTTTGTTTATATATCTTTGTACCATATTGTCAAAAAATGCGATTAACCGTGATATTTTTAGCGAAGACACAAACCTCTCCGATCTTCTAATGGATTATTTAAAAGCAGGCATGTAAATAATCACCTCTAGGTGGCGCATGGTTGTATATTAATTTTTATTTAAATTAAAAATAGATTTTACAGAAACACTAGCCGTGGTCATGTGCCGGCTACCATTGTTAGGTATTATTTTCTGTCATGTGCGAGTATATAACAAATAATAATGCATTTGACGTATGGTTCTACCAGGAGACCAGCTGGTGGGGGGGAGGTTGGTAATAATGGCCGCGTGTTTGGTGTGAATAATTACTAGGAAGCAATCACGGAACTATTCTGTGCTCGCTGTGACATCCAATATAGCGCTCCAGCTGTCGTCGACCAACAATCAGCACAACATCCAGACGCCTAAATGATAAATATTTTGTATAACAGGATAATTCTGTCAATTTAAAAATTATTTAAAAAATTGATTATAAGTACCTGAATAAAAAAAAATACACACCTTTAACTACTTCTCAACAAAGTCGCCACCATTAATATGGCACTTGTCATAACTGGGTACCGATTTTTGTATACCTTCATCATTAAACTGCGCCACATGAGATGAAAATCATGTCTGTACTCCGTCTTTGAGTTCATCATCATCAAAAAGCTTGCCACCAAAGATCCTCTTCAGATAAAGGAAAAATATGAAAATCACTCGGCGCCAAATCAGGACAAAACAGGACACACTTGGCGATGAATGTCAGCTGGTTTCATGTTTCACTAGCGATACATGTGGTGAGTCAACAGATGAAGGAAGCCATTGTGAATACGCAACATCGTTTCATATTTGGAATGAGTAGATGAGTTTGATAAGAACGGAAAAGTTGAGAAAGATATCGATTGAAAGGTGACTGCAGATAATAAAGTAAACGGCTCATTGAATGGAATAATATGTAATGGGAATTTGTCAATCAAGACAAAATTAGTAACACACAATGGGTTTTTGGTATTGACACTGATGTATGGAAGTGAAGTACAGAAGATAAAATATAGAAGACTGAAAGCATTAGAAATGAACATAGGTATATGAATTCGAACTATAAATCTGTATCGATAGGATCTAAATGAACAAATTGCGTAAACTTCGGGTCGCGCGTCTCGCGGAGTGGAATACGATAATTCCGGTCGTAAATTAGAATCACCGCAGGATATGGGAGGGAAGTAGGAAAACTTTGGTACAGAATGAGAACGGTGAGAGGATAAGGGTTTTAGTCGAAGGACCGGTGATCTCGAAAACCAGGATTCGGAAGGACTGCTCGCCTTACCTTGTATATGACGTCTCTTTAATCCCCGTAGTCACTGCCGATATCGCACAAATGGCACGCGGATGAGCCGATCCCAATTGAATACGGGGTTGTCACAAGTTCACTCACAGCGCACAAACAACAAACAATACGTGATCAAAACACAATATCACCAAAATACAGTGCTAGTGCACTGGAGCAGAACGATTCACACCGCAAATACTATTGCGATGCCGAGATCGAACAAATATCGGTCAAGGTCATAATTCACACTGACAAGACGAGCATGAAAAAATCTATGGATGGAAATTTGAATGCGGAATTGTGTCAATAACAACGGTTGCGGCTGATTCGAAAAGTCGCGCCAAAACTGTTTTTACGAATTTAGAACAGTATATATATGGCCAATTCATTTATGAAAGAGTAAAGGATGAATAAATTAGTAGAAAAGATAATATAAAATTGATTTTAGCAGTGTTAAAGAATCGCTTAGGTGGCTAAGTCATAATTATCTTAGAATAGATAAATAAGGACAGAATAGTATGAAAAATATATTAACATTAGGAACTAGATCCCTTGGGATTTTATTTTTTTTATAACGTCCACATTAAAAAAATATTTTAGTAATGGAAACACTGTCACGCGTGCGCGATCGGGAACAGTTTCGGTATGACATCTAGCGGCAGCGGCGCTCACCACTCACGCTTGGGCGGTCAACCACCAGCTGACGGCCGCGAGATTTCAATTCATACATTTTTTGATATATTACTGGGTAAGATATCATATTTTTGAATACTAGTGCACCAATATTCAAATATAATAAATTCTAATTTGCATTGTACCTTTTATTCTGCAGAAATAATTATTTCCCTCATGGACACGGGATATTATCCTGCATATTGGTAAGTGAGTGAGACCGATTCTTTTACTCTACCACTGGATGGTAGTACCCCTCACAATATACGACGCAAGTGTTGATGGCACCAGAAATAGGAGACTAAAAAATGGTTCTATTAGAAGCTTCAATAATCGACGAGCTTGCATGATGAGACTCTATCCTCAATGCCTACCCCTGCGGAGAAACAGCGTAACGGTAAGTTAGTTATGTTAATTATTATATTAGTGTATTAAGAAGGCAAAATGATAAAATTGAGTATACAAATATGGCTTTATTCGAAGAGTTTTCACTTCCTGAAATGACACAGAAATCAGCGCCTCGAGCAGCGAGGCTGTTGCGGTCCACCCCCGAGCATCTGCGCCACCCCGACAGCTATGGGGTGACTTCACCACCGCGGCGGGCGGCCCGTGACGCCCTGATTAAATGATCCGTGGCTGACATTCGCCACTGCAAACATTTGCTCAGGAGTGATGAAATAATTTGGGCTCCTTTGGGGTAATGAACCCACACAACTCAGAGCTCGGAGGAAAATTATGACAAGATGGAAATAATTCATAAGATCATGGTGTTAGTAAGATTACTCGTACTTTGAGAATGCATAGCGTCTCAATATATACATCGATACTAGATATGAAATTAAAGTTATATATTAATGTTGACCCAAGTCGAGTACCTATTACCTGTGCATTTTGTCCTTCCAATAAACTTTAATATACCTTTCCCACTCTGGCCATCAAATTACGACGGGAGAATAGATTGCATATCGACACGAAAAGGTTAACATCTGCGATTCGAGAGTAGCGCCGTGTGTACAAATCCGGACCTCGAAGAAGCGATGTTCTAAACATCTCTAAAAGTGCAGTAATATCTCTGTTATTCACTACAAAAGTGCGAGTCAACTGGAGGTGAAAATTGACATCAAGATAGACCAGATCTATCTGCCAATATTCCTTTTTTGTTCGTTTAAATCGTCGAGTCCCACCACGTTATATTTTTGTTAATTTGAATGAAATCACATTTTATTTATACAGTTATGATTATTCACATTCATTATAGTGTTCCTTGTTAATTACAAATTAGATAAATCACTTAAAAAGAAACAGAAACTAGGTGTTCAATCTTTACGATGGATACGTGGATCGCGGTTGGCGCGCGAACATGAACGCACCACATATAGATATAATGGTTACTGTCCTGCATATTATTTTTTCTATGCGTATTGTCTATGACTTTATGAAGTATATTATTGCTATTTGTGAGCGTGATCGGTTCTCCTCTATTGTGCGTACCAAAATATGTTTCACTATTGCTATTATGTGTGTGATCCGAGAAGTGCTTCGTGTGTATCAGCAAAGTATGTGATTCTAAAGACGAAAGACCTGTGACCACAGCAAAATATATGTCACGTTCTTCTTTGAGCTCCTTTTGTCCTGTTTTTGTACAAAATCCCTTCCACCCGTCCTACATCCAAATTCTCTACCCCTATTACAAACACCAGAATTTAAACCTGCCATTCTATTGCCAAGAATCATTTTTTCCAATTAAGCTCTAATGTCTTTCTAGGTGTTCGATATCTGGATTTTTTTACCGTGTATGATGTCAAAATACAATAACGTAAATTAGACATTTTCAAAGATATATTTCTTTCCTTTAAAATTAAACTACGCCAACTTTTTAATAACTATTGACATAAATTGTAAATTGTATGCGTATATATATATTGTTAGGGTATAGACCAGCGTTCTATCTATCCTACCGGCTAGTCAGGAGAGTCTAGTTCATCCCACCGTTCTTCGATGGGTTTAAAACCCCATTCGACCTGTTTAAATCTAAATCTAATTTAAAATGCTACTTCAGTAATCAAATAAAACTGGAAGAAGCAGACTTTCAAATCATAAATTTAAATTAATTTAAATACCATGGAAACATTTTCTTATAATTATTCCATTTACATATTAAATTCTGTGCCCTGAAAAGTGCTGCAATCTCATAAAGTCCACCAACTTAAAGAAGTAGGCACTGAACATATTTTCTAGGAGAACAAACATATTTACAGTTGTCTTACAGATAAAATGGTTCCAGATAGTTTTACTGCAGGAATACTGCAAAAACGTTCCAATGTGTGTCATCTGAGTCATGGTTACAGGGATGCTGTACCTTTTTAAGTGACGATGGAAATTTTATTTTACACACAGTAAAAAATATCGTACATAATAATATAATAATAACATAAGACAACCATAACTATATTATGTCAAAACGTGTGTAATGGTGGTGTCTTTATTATTTTTCTTCTCCTTCTTCTCGTACTCCATTCATTTTGTTTACTTGGGTTCTTCAAACATGATGTTCGCCTTTTTCCAACGCCCTGATTTCCAGCAATCTTTCTCTGCATTATGAGGTGCAAGATCTTGTACTAATTTATTTATTTTATTTCTTAGACAAATATAATATATATTATTGCTAAAAGAACGATTTGTTACATGTTTTTGAAGTTTGACTGTTACCTCATATATTCAATTCGTTATTTACCTAATTTTTAATTTGCGTATATGCTTCTCTTTTTTTATCTATCCCTATCTCTAAGCACAATGGGAAAAAAAGATGTCGCAGTGATTAAAGTCGTCCAACTGCAGCAAGTTTGTACGAAATTAACTACCATCGCTTATTAATAATCTTACCATAATTCCGCGTATACTCAATAATCATTTTCGCGAGTGTAACTATACACGCCTCGACGCTTGTACTTGTGGTGGAGAGGAATCTATGAATGAACCAGTATCCAGCATACCAAATTGGCAACCAAATGATATTTCACAAACCAATACAAATCATTGAATATGAGGCAAAACACAATTAAATACAAAATGAAAGTACATATGTACAAGGCAAAGTAAAGTGAAAATATATAAAATCAGAGAATTAAAATACTAATGTGCAAGACAATTTTTTTCAGAATTAAATAATACATTTGGAATTTACTAGATTTGTTCTCTTCTACAGCAATTTCCTGTACAGTTTTTATAAGTTGTATATTGTTAGAGTACAATCAGAAGTTATAAAAAATATGTTTATCTATAATTTAGTTGGAGATAAAATGTGTAGGTAGTTAGCAGAAATGACAAATTAGTTTCTTTTAGCGTTCTGCCCACATCAAGCAACTACTTTGTTATTTTTAGTTTAAAATCTTTAATCACTTTAGACCATTTAAGATCTAGTGGCAATTTAATAAATATACGCAGTGCACAAAATAAGAAAGTTCGTTGATCAAATTTGGTATCCATTTTTGATGCTAAAAAGTATCCTAAGATTTTGCTCTTAGTTTCTATTGAATCGGATTGTGGATGTGAAGTTAAGTTTTTAAGGATTGATCTGGTGATCAGTTGTCTTATATCCAAAACTTGAAAGGATTTAAAAAGTTCTTCAGAGTTGTATCTAAATAGCCTCATGTATATCACTCTGATGACCCAATTCTGAGCTTTAATTAGCCTCAATATGTAGGTATAGTTGAAATGTAAGCACATACAAAATAAAGCTAACTGAAAATATATAAGATTAAAAGTTATAATGCAGTATAAGAGTACACATAATGCAGTTATAAGAATTATCTCATAATATTTAACAGTTAACTCTCAGTATCTGATCTACCTAGTTTTAACAACTAATTTTAAACATAAATCACGCGACATTTATCCAAGACACAAATCGTCCGACTCTATTGGATTATTTAAAAGCAGGCTAATAATAATAGTCGCCACTAGGACGATGGAAATGGTTGTTAACTTATTGGATAAATATTTTGCGATTTTGGTTAAACTAAGTCATATAGTCGTAGACCAGTTCCTTTTTTGATAATAAATCATAATTTCTATAAAATAGTTTTATGGGCTAATCTGCCGTATATACCTAACCGTATAACCTTTTGGATCTCATTGCAGGGCTAATGTGATATGTGATTTTTTTTTTCCAATTCCTTAGAGTCACATCTACTACTACAAGTGCATCAGCGCTAATCGCTTTGACTTTTTTTCTAACTACCTTATTATAATAAACATCATATGTGTTTTATATTAATACATGAATTAGAAGGGTAAAAAATTCTGATAAAAAACCCTCTAAACAATTTACTGGAAGTTAAGTATTTCTTAGGCGTGACACTTTATGTACAGTGCCGCCTTATTCTAGCATAATCCTTAAATATTTAAACAAAAATAAGTAACTACTAAACTTAAAAATATATTGTTTTTACAGATCATAAATTGGAGAGTTCAGTCGACGCTGTCCGCTTCTGTGTGCATCTCAGTCCGGAGGATCGAGCGCGTTACTTCGCTGCAGGAAATAGTGCCTGGCCAATCTGTGTTTGTGACCGTTGGTTATGTGATTAAATATTGACTAGCAGTACCGTGTCGAAAGCAGGGTGTGTAGTTTTCAGATAGGTGTACCGGACTTGCGATACCGTGCCGAAAACAGGTGTGCAAGTTCCATTTATAGTCAAATCACTATCTGCGCGGACTCTTTGATTCCTGTGGCTTTTAAGCGCCGGACACGGTGAGGTTTTTAATTATATGTCGACATCCCTATTACTATTCACTGATTAATTATAAATTTTAACAATATTTGATTTTTACCTCTAATTAAACAAATTATAGATATTTCATGGATATAATTATAGGGCTTACAACCTGTATTCGGACCATAAATGGCGACAGTGAAGTTGTAGCTAATATTAGTTAAGTATTTCTACATGTTGTCATATATACAACTTACAAAAAATTTGATAGATATGGAGGTTGATTAATTGGTGGAATGGTGAACGTTACATTGTGTACAGTGATCACTTAGTGATCGCGAGACCTGTAATTACCCACACTTCCATATTTTTCCATTTAATAATTTGTTATATATTTTAATTGCCTCCTCAACCAGACGCGCGTGATGACCAGAATGGTTAGATACATATGGAAGATTAGCCCAGAATACTCCATACAGATGATTATAAACGGCCGTGAAAACCATTTTGATCTTAAAAATAGGTTTTACGGAAACACCGGCGCAGTAAACAAAATTAACCACGAAAGAGGAACGACCTTGTTAGGAAGCAATATAAGAGTGTTGGGACTCCTCTAATGACAATATAACTACGTAATATTGAATACGTATTATGGTATTCTAATATAATATTTACAGAGTATTATAAATATCTTAACAACTCTTATTATCTAACTAATACAAAAGAAACGTTAAGTTAATATTAATCCTTACTTTTTCTAGAAATACATTACAGTGTAATAATTAGTTTTCTTTGCTTTGAACGGAATAAGCGGAGACAAAACGGATTAATACCAAAAAAAAACAGTGGACCCAAAAAATAGCACGAAATATAGCTTAGAAGCTTCCCATTGTACCTTGAAAATCACTCAACAGAATAGCTGGCTGTCCTATTCATTAACTTTTTTACAATGAATAAGTTTTTCAAAGGAACCTTCAATATTTAATGTTAAATAACAACGATATATAAATATATTTCTTTAATACGATTCTAAAATATATCTTCAGTGGTATCAAAGTTTATTATAGTATTTTCCGATTAAAAATTAGTAAATTAATCTCAAACGTTTCTTAATGTTAACACGTCAGCTAATCTAAAAAATTAGATACATACATTAAAAGTATATAATTTAATGTTAAATATTGAGTTTTTTTATATTTTTATAGGATACAGTGTGCACGGAATATACACTGGGATAAATAAATTATGTATGCATTTCGTATTTTTTCTCAGGTGTTGGTTTTTTTTTTAATCAATAAAAACTCAAGTTGTTTCACGTTGGATTTATTTAATAGAACAAGTTGCCAAATATTTACCAGCATCTATATATGAACAAATTTACTACCCGCGCGCTATTTATTTAAGTATTTTATGTGGCGGACGTGACATAAATAGGCCATTCTATTATACATAATATCATTGACGTCATTCTCGTAACAAGGGACCGCCGAAGAATAAGACTTTAAATGGTTAACAAACCGACCTATAAATATATATAATACATTTATAGATAGTATTTTTTTTGTAGCATAAATAGTACATATGAAAAATAAAGGTAATTGCTTTACTAGACGTAGTCTGTTCTAAAGTAATTACCTGTACAGTTTTTAAAAGTTGTAAATGTAAGAGGTAAGTAAGTATAATGTAAAGTGATTCATAAAAAGTTATGTGAAAAAAAGTATAATCAGAAGTTATAAAAAGATATTGAAAAAAAGTAATAAAAATATTATTGTCAGTAATATACGGTAGTTAGGTTAGCACAAATTACAAATTAGTTTCATTTTGCTTTCTTCCCACATCAAGCAACCACTTTGTTATTTTTGGTTTGAAGTCATTAATCATTTTAGACCCTTAAAGGTCTAGTGGCAATTTATTAAATATTCTCGGAGCACAAAATAAGAAAGTACGTTGAGCGAGTTTTGTATTAAATTTTGGCACTGAGTAGTATCCTAAGGCTTTGCTCCTGGTTTCCTTTGGATCGGATCGAGGAAGTAAAGTAATATTTTTTTTTAAATAGTTTTAAGATTGCTCTGATAAACAATTGTTTTATATCCAAAACTTGAATGGATTTAAAGAGTTCTTCAGAGTTATGTCTAAATGGACGTTTGTTTATCACTCTGATGACCCATTTCTGAACCTTAATTAGATAATCCAACATGACACAACACCAACAAGTGCGGCGATTAAAAAAATAATTTACTGATTTTTGTTTACAAAAATAGGTGTACGTCTCTTTCGTCCGTGGTATTAAAACCTTTTAAAATATACAATGTTCGCAACATTATAATGAACGTTTGCTTCAGACCAAAAACATGTAAAATGCATTAAGGAATATACTCGTCATACATTACCACCTATCTTAATTGAGTAAGGTACGCCGTACGAAATATCGTCGTAGCAGTATTTTCATGAAGAAATCTCCCGCTTGACTTGAAATTAGCAACAAATTTTCAGTGTGGATTCGATGATGACCCAAAATAAATAAGTTCTACTAATTTAAATTCGATAAAAAACTACACAACCTAATTGTTTGACATACTTTTGATACCTTTAATATCGGTGTAATATATTATTATCACATGTCCGCGTCCAAATTCCTACCCCTTCGATCGATATTGTTCGTTTGATCTCAACATCGCGATGCCATTTGCGGTGTGAACCATTACGTCCAGTGCACCACTGCTGTATTTTGTGATCTTCTGATCACAGTGTTTATCGTTTGTGTGTGCCGTGGGTGAACAGTAATATCGCCATCTTCAGTCGGGAGCAAATATCGTCACCGTCCTCGCACTGTGTGATTTCAGCCGCAACCAGGAGATTGCGGAGGCATCATACTCAAGATAAAGCGAGCATTGTTTCCAAATGCCGGTTCTCCAAGATCGCTGGTACTTCAAAAATTCCCGTCCTCCCCGCCAACCTCTTCCTACATCCGTCTTCATATAACCTCCCCACTTTGGAGTGATTCTGGCATACAACCGGAATTATCCTAATACATTCTACGGAAAGTGCGACTCGTAGATCGCACACTAATATTATCATTAAATCATACCAACACACAAAACCCAGAGATTCCAACAGAAGAAATAATAAAGTGCGAAAATACTGTATGATATCTGGTGCACACAATTTCTGGTGCATACATGGCTATATAGAGTATTACGCGGTGAATGCTTGGCTATCTCCCGAAGCAGAGGTTATCACTGAGGTAAGAATTGACTCTGCATCATCTTACCGCATTCAAAAGGCTAAGGGCATATATAATCATCACAGGTATATTAAAATATAATACGTACCTTAGTTTTATCTCGTGTTTATTCTCTTCCTAGTTACACTTGGTCTTATGTATTATATAATAATAAGAGAGAGTAGTTTCAGGTCTCCACACCTCCCACTCCGGGCCTCCTTTGACCTCTGTTGACAATACACTGAAGTTTTGTTTTCAATATCGAGTCGCACTGCACCGAGCTTCGGAACGCTATGGGTAGATATCGCTCCCTGTCTGCCACAGAACGAAAAAAAAAATATATTTAAGTCAGAGTGCATAGTAATAGGGTCAGATCTTTCAGTCAAATTATGCCGAGTTTTTTCATGTCTGTTAAACTCAGGATTTTCAGGTCTTTCAGGTTGATATCCATGTCGATAGTAAATGAATATATTACACGGCTTATTCGTTCAACTTCAATATAGTGGTGCTTTTATTAGGTGGTTATCTTCTCTTTTGAAAACATGACGTGGTTTATCATTTGCGCAGTCTTAAGGAGTAATTAAGCAAAATTTGGTAAACATTGATTAAACGGTGCAGGATTCTATAAATAATGTACAGATTTCAAACACATATGCATAACACTAAGTGTTAAAATAGTTTTCCAACGCGAGCAATAATAATTTCCCCACAAATTTACAACCCCAAATTGGCCATTTTCTTTCTCGGGAAGAGTTCATTATTAACTGGGAGAAACGTTCCACGAAAGAACCAAAGTTCATTAGAATCCACTGAATAAGGCATTGAGCGAATTTTTTCGAGGGAATAATTCCAGTATAAAAGTGAACTAACAAGCCAAAGTTTCCAGTCAAACAGCACAGGCATTCCAGGGTGGAATTTTACCCTCTTTGTCAAATTTTTATTCCAGTAATTTATTTGTCTTTATATTTGAGTTTTCCCCCGTCAGAGTTGAACCGATGCCGAGAATCTAATCGCTAGAAACTTGGTAAATTTATTTTAAGGTGGGTGCATGGTACACGTGTTTCAGATTTTTGTTCAACCCTGCCCCGTTCGTTGAAGTTTCATAATGAAACACCCTTATTAATTATTTATTGTTTAATCAACGACGATTTTTTTTAATTGAATCAGAATTTTTTTTTGTGAGGGTGAATTATTTATTCTCCGATCGGAAATGTAAAAAAATATCAAATTAACGTTTTCAATAGATTGTACCCTTTTAAAATTTATCAAAATAAGGATGAATTAATTTGTTAAATTGATAGGTATTCATTTTGTTTAATGGAATTTTTAAACCAATTACAGCTCTTTTAATTTATTTTCTGTTGTATGCTTTATTTATCATTAATTCGCAGTATAGCAGTACGTATATATTTATATGTTTATTTAAGGTTTTTACGTGTACTATATATGGTACTGGTGTCTCTTCGAGATTGAGGTAACGTATAACACGTGCCCACTGTCAAGGCTTTATCTCAACAGTTAAGGTATAATCGTTATTGTGCGTGGGAGAGACATAAATATCTTAAAAATACTCAACAGTGGGGTTCTATTTTTTCGTTTATCCACATAATTTTTTTTTCTTACTCCTTCAATAGAACATGTTTTAATTCATCTTAAATCGCACAGGATTGAGAGGTCGCCAAAGTGACGCTAATAAATTTATGTGATAAGGTCAAGGTAATATAATCATCGAAGGGGTGCCAAAAAAACGAAAGATAAATTTTAACACACCCTCTGCGGTGGTGGGTCAGATCTGACTCGGGTGTTTGTAAAAATATGAATTATGTTACAAATATTATTTTAATGCTGTTTTACTTCTAACTAATATTTTATTAAATATTTCCAAATAATTTGAGATATAAATAAATGTTATCGGACGAGATTCAAATGAGTTATTGATAAAAATGTGAAAAAACGCTCAAAAACTGACCTAAGACAATCGCTTTTACGGGATTGAATCTCATCGCTTGCACTGAAACATATATTGTCCACATGTTGAGAGGCAGTCCAATTATTGTACAGATTTATATTATTATTTGTTTTGACTTATTTTCATCTAGTGGCCCCCTAGACAATGCCAACAATATAACTATTTAAGGGGCGTTGAGCTTATCTGTAAGTTTTATGACCCAGGCGGTTTCGACACAGATAGAAGTGGTCCGGCTATGGGGCAATTGTTATTTATATTTTTGACAATTATATTTTGACATTAATTAACAATTTCACAGAATTAAGGGGTCTATTGTTATATTTATTTTTTTAAATTATGTAAATTATATTTGCTTCTGCTTATGATATTGTTGATTGCATTTCGTGTAAAAGTAATTTTTAAAATATTTTATTTATAATAATTATATATACAATTATAAAAAATATATTTATTTCACTTCTATAAATATTTTGTTTAAATTATTTTCATCCGGTTTACGTGTAAAAAATACTTATATATAAAAATAAATGATTCATTTTAACCACTGTTACGCTCAAGCAGGTAAAAACAATCCCCAACCGACGAGAAGATAATAATATTTTTGACATTAATTTTTTAGCAGAAACATTACTGCATATCACGCCATTTTATTAAATCAAATTTAAAATGAAATATCTATAAAATATCTCCCACAAAACTTGAGGTTCATCTATAATGACCCACCACCGCGGAGGTCTTTTTTTTTGACCCACCGGACAGTAAGTGTTAATAAAGATTCAAACAGTAATTTTTTGATAAAATACTTCTTGCTGATATCTGTTATAGAACCTTGCTGCATTGGTGGGGAAAATGTCTAATTATTTATACCTTATTGAAAAATATGAATGTATTGTTTGCTGTTGCCGTAGTGTCCCTAGAAATGACATATTTCTGTGTTTCATTTTTTCGGACCTCGTCATCATTGCCAGTTACGAGAAGCTTGAGAGATCGCCTAAGTTTTTGTTTATAAACGGTCCTGATTAGCGGTGGGTCCCCTCGACAGCCATGATAATTGACAATTTATTTTTGAAAAATTCTGTAGGATCTTATACTTTTCTAGATGTCTCGTAGGTAGTCCAAGATATTCCAATTTTACGATTTTAATTTGTTTGTGTATAATAATAATAATAATAATAAAACTTAAAAAGAAAAAAACTACAACTTTTTTTCTGACACAATGGTATGTACATAATGTGTGCAATCTCCGGCTAAAGGACCCAAAATTATAACTCAAGGGTTAGATAATGAGATGTGGGACGGATAGAAGGAGTTTGGGACAGGGACAAGAAAGGACCGACTAGAAAAAAGAACACGACTAACCTGCCAGTGTTGACACGGTGACCATAGGTCTTCTGATTTCTTTGTTACGCACGAATTCTTTCAAACATACACTTCGCTGATAGCGCAAAGTGGGGACAATATGTACCACACTCAACATCAAGGTGAAATGTTTAATATGACAAGCTCATACAAACAATAGCAGGACATCAAATTGTCAATTGATTTTAAGGTTATAGATAATACAACAGAAAATTGGTCATACTATGAGGTTTAAAAGGGGAGGAAGTAGGTAAGAACTAGGACAGGGACCGTGATTTCTACATAATGGTGCGTTCACATGCGCGCAGGATGACAGCGATCTTCCATAAATTTAATTTTACTTTATTGAGGAAATTTGTCAATGTAAACATAAGTTTACAATAATATATAACATGTGATACTATTTATGAAAATCCACGAAAAGTTTAGGTACATATGTATGTTTAGGTGCAGAAGATAAAGAAAAATAAAAAAGTTGGGAGAAAGGGTGGGAAGGGTGCTACTATTGCCGTGGTAAAGGGAGAGCAATATGTGTTTATAGGTAGAATAATTGGTCAAAATTGAGATTTTGGCGGTTCATAAAAATAACTCTCTAAGCGTAGTAAGGCTAGTATTGAAATAGTCAATATCTGTTGATTTCTCTTTATGGTATTTGCAAGATCAAAAAATGTAGAAGATACACATATCACTATATCTTTTTTCTCAATCTCGACAAAAAATATTAAATAATTTATAAAAAGTAGAAAAGACAAAAATATAAAATAATTCAAATAGTATTTTTTTAAAACGAAAATATTCTCAGCTAACCTTGATACAATACACACAATACAAAGAAGGAAATTTGAAAGAAAACGAATAGAAATAATAAATAATCCTTGCTCAGTTTTCTTTCTGCGAACACCCAATAAGCAAGTGTCTTTTTGTATTAAAAAAATACCACAATAATGAGAGGAGCACTCCTTCATTTATCTCTGAAAAGGATCGCGGATAATATTATCCTTCTCTGAAAGGGTCTCGCTGCTCTGGGCGTCCGGCCACCCCCCTGCAAGCAGCTATCTCTGTGAAAATTTCACAACAGAATGCACTTCGCTTCGCAGCGGAAATGGTTGAAATTATTAATATCTACGAGAGGTGGTTACAGCACCACTTCCGGGCGACGGTCTGCGTCGGAAATGCATATTTTTTCTCCAACTGCGCGGTGGTTCAAGTTAACTTTAGACGTGTCTGTCGTGTAAATGGATTTCCTAGTGTTTCTGTAACCGGGTTATTACATTTCGAGGTAATCGGGTTTGTTTATTTGGTTTTGCGTGTCAAATTACAATACGAGAACAACATTTGCCGCTTTAAGCAACGGCGAAATAGCTCAATAAAATGGGAAAAAAAAACACGTAACTCGTTATGATTTATTTTTGTTATTGACGCACGTCTTATTTTCTTACACATTCTTTGTATAGGGTGTCCGGTAGAAAATTTTCAAGTTTAATATTAAATAAAATAAAATATTATTATAAATATGAATTAAATATATTAATTATAAAGATATACATATAAAATCAATTTTATCGAAAAATATTGTTGTTGCGCCACCGGGATTCGAACCTGGATCTCTTTTCTAACCGGGGAAGGTGCTTTATCCCACTAAGCTACAGCGACATTACTTTTAGCGACAATTTTCGACCCTATTTGTTACCTTTTTGATATTAATACATTTAATCGTTCCATCATTTGACAGAGCCATCTACCTTATTTTTACAGAATCTCAAATACCTTTGAGTAAACTGATAGCAGACGCCAGAATTATCAATTCATTTTTATTAAATTTTGGACACATTGATACAACTTTTTTTTATTATTATTTAGGAGAACACATTCTTATTGTGAAGTTGTAATTATTCAGAACATAGGTCTGTGATTTACAATTTATTGAATCTTGTCTCGATGTTTAATTAGTCGCTCCAAAGTTTTACAACAAAAGTCAGATAGATTGTAAATTCAATACAAGTAGGTACAAATTAACACAGTACAATAAACCCTAAATAATGCCGCCAAGCTGCTAGAGCCACGAGACTAAAATAGCCTCGTCGTCAGACGTCGGTCAGCATGAGCTCCAGTCCCCCACTCCGCGACGTTTCCCTTCCATCAGACTGGTCTAAGCTGTCGCGAGTGTGCGAGTAGTTTGTAAAAAAATAAATGTAAGATCTCTACATGTTGACATATATACAACTTCCAAAAATTTTAGAAGTGTGAATTATATTAAGTTTTTTGGCGTGTTTTGACTTGTTGTCTCACTCATGCATACCTTCTATTCGCGATTTACCCAAAATTTAACGTGCGTATCTCCGTCTCTTTCTTTCCTAACGTATCCTTGAGCACAAGAATGAAAAAAGATGTAGTAATTTAATAGTCTCTAACTACCGTCGCTTACAAATTAACCACTAACGCTTATAATTAATATTTACATTAATGCCGCTAATACATAAACAACAACTAAATCAGCAGTCTTCCTTTCTTTCTAATATTTCCACCAGGTAGAATTGGTGAACGTTACATTGTGTAAAGTGATCAGTTAAACCAACCGAGGACGGGTTATAATTTCCATGACTTCCATACTTACATTCCCATATAAATAATAGTTTCGTCTCTGTGAGACATATATAATATATCTTGATGACAATTCCTCTGGGGACAAAACCCAGTAATTGGTTCATACAAAGATTTGGACATACTCAAAAAAAAATATTTTGCGGTGGTGGGTCAGATTTGACCCGGGTGTTTGTAAAAATATGAATTACGCTATTAATATTTGTTTAATACTGTTTTCCTTTTGGTTAATCTTTTATTGAATATTTTCATATAATTTGAGATATAAATAAATGTTATCAGATGAGATTCAAATGAATGAAAAAAATGAAAAAAATGTGAAAAACGCTCAAAAACTGATCTAAGGCAGTCGGATTGAATCTCAGCGCTTATGCGAAACATATATTGTCAACATTTTGAGCTGGTAGACAAAGAATACTAGGTATGCGTCCATGTATTTGTTTTGACTTATTTTCGTTTGGTGGCCCCTAGACAATGCTAGTAAAATAATTATTTGAGGAGCGCTGCGTCTACCTGTAAGTTTTATGACACTACTTGCTCGGGTTCCTACGAGAAGATCACATGCTCAGTGGATGTTTGTATTTTGGCTGTGTATAGCGTCTATTGATGCGTGAGAATATGTACATTATTCGTAATATTTTTAAATTTTTATCTATATTTTTTTAGCAGAAACATTACGGCACATCATACAATTACATTAAATCATATTTAAAATGAAATATCCTTAAAAAATCTCCCATAAAACGGTTGAAAAACCGAAAACTTGACGTGGGTCAACTAAAATGACCCACCACTGCCGGACGTGTTTTGTTTTGACACACCGGACTGTAAGCGTTATTTAAATTTATTTTTGTACATATGTTATAAGTTAATTCTCTTCGATAAATCAATAACCTAAGTTTTTATTCATTGATCGATTACATCCAGAATCTTCTAATAAATATATATTTCTACTACGTTTACTAAATTCTACAATTCACCACATGAACATTGACAAAAAACATTATATTTAATAGTACGTTCATAATATTTAAAAATAAGTATTCAATGAATAAAATGTTTATCTGTAAAAAATTACACAAATGGAATAATAAATTTAAAGATAAATTACGCGATAGTCGTACTATTGTAGCCGAAAAATTGTGTTTCAAAATTAAATCAAAATAGAAAAGATCTAAGGACAATACAAGTGTGATTATAATACAGCTCTATCATAACCGCAACTAAATAAATTGTATGATATTCGTATACATAAGATTTGTATTTCAATTTCTCGATAAATTATATATATATATATAGTTACATCGAGTATCTATTCAGTGAGATGTCGATTAACGATATTCCACATTCAAAATTATTATGGTACGTTGAAACTATACTTTTGTATAATGTGATTGATTATCAGACCTATCACGCAGGATACAGGGGTTTTGTTCTCAAGTAGAGATATATATATTTTTATTTAACTTAATTACGTGTAACTGAAATATTTTTAATTTATTTTTAATTCTTTTGAAATTGGCACAATTAACATTGTAGTTCATCAGTTGTTACTTGAAAGTACTTGAATTTTTTAGAATAGAACCAGTGCTTAAATTCAATTTATTTATTAGTTTTACGCGAATTGGTCATAAATTAAATAATTTGGAATCGTCGGAGATAAATAAAGCGTGTAAAACTAATCAACAAAATTATAAACAACCAATTAAATTTAACCAGTCCCATTCTAAAAATTATTCTAGAAAATAGATGATGTTAAATAAACAATAACATATGTTTTTGACTACTTAATGACATCTTGAAGAAGAAAATGATATTTTTCGAAACCGGTAATTCAGTAAGTTGTTGATAAAATAAAGTTAACAATTTAAAATAATGGATTATAACCACAAGGTTAATTTTGCTAATCTTAAAAATATGAGATATTTTTTCTTTAATTAATATTATATACGTGGACAGCATGTTTATGTTATTAAATAGCAAAATAATTAGGTTTTATAATTACAACACTCTAAGCATTTATAATTTTATATAAATTTAGAAAAAATGTTTTTGTTAACATGTCTACGGTTCCGCGGTTCAGTGATTTATATTTATTAATTCATTATTGATCAAGAAAATACTTAATAGAATCTGATTCAACCTGTGCATGTAGGTGCCGAGTAATATATTATTCTGAATTTAACTTGGCGTGATGCTGTTTTCGCAATAAATATTGCGGCATCAAAGTGGGTGGATACCCCCAGCAGAAAACAACCCCGAGACGAAACAAACGATGACGCTCGCATGATACACGATGCCATAATATCGGCACCTCTCGGCACCTCCGCCCCGACCCAAGGCGGCGCCACTTATTTTATTTTCCTTTTTTCATCCCTCTGTTCCTCGCATCTCAATAACGAGCTCCCTGGAGGTCTCATTAGGTGATATTCTAACGGAGCGCAGGAAACACCAAAGGCGTATCAAAGGAGACGATAAAAATCCGACGAATTTCAATCATAAACATGGTATTTGATTGTTGTTGGTATAGGTACATACAATGAAACCTGATACGGGGGAAGGAAATTATTTGAGGTGACCTTCGCAACTAACCTGAATTGAACCCAGTAGATTAAGATGCTTCTTTTTTCTTCCTTCGTGTTAGTATTGACGCCTGATATAAGGGTAGGAAGTTATAATATTGGGTTTCCTATGTCTTTGCGGTTTAAATTATAAACTTTCATTCAATGATATATTCTCCATTATTGTTAAGGACTTTATGCCAACATTCAACCAATTAGTCGATGCCCTTTCTACAAAAATCGACTGGTATAATGGTCGTTGTTGAGCGTAATAACTGACAATCTGACTGATGGCAGAGGAAAATAATGGCAGATGGATCTGCCCTAGTTGATTTGCATCTTTTTAGTGAAGAACCGAGATATCACTGCACTTCCGTAGCTGTTTAGAATACCGCTTCTTCGTGATCCTAGCGTTACGCACGGCGCTGATTTTCGCACGGTAAAAATAATACAGATCTTGACAATTCGGTGTCTGAGGGTAATATGTCATTGGCCAGAGCGGGACAGGTATATATTAAGGTTTATATTGGAAGAACAAATGCACAGGGAGTAAGTTCTCGACTTGCGTCAACACTAACAGAGCGAGGTCGGAACTATGAGGGTTGTTCCGCCACTGACTCAATGCATTATCTCACCACACATCGGCAAATATCCAGCTGAATCTCCGACGCAGGACATCATCCGATTGTACGTGCCACTGTATCTGTATCCTCCCACCTCACAGATATTATTTTGCACATTATTCAGATAATATTTCACCTGCCGCGCGTCCGACGAAAACCACGCGGTATTTCAACTGACACGCGCCCGACCGAAATCCTCGTGAACCTCGTCATCGCCTTCTGTCTCGACCCCTCCTGTATACTTCTGCTGCGAAGGACTTCTTTATCCATCAAGGGTCCATCGCTGGACCCATTCTGCTGGCCATTCCATCATCACCACCACCTCGCCAGACCTATATGCAGGTCTACATCTTTACATCAAAATCCATATTGTAATTTACGTTTTCGCCTTGTGACATCAGCTCGGCTGACGAATGTGATATTCGCTCGGCGGAATAAACCAGTGCTATCCATCACGATTGGATATGGACAGGGAGAACTGATCAACCTTATTTGATATATATGTTACAGTGAATCTGTATTACCAATAAAAATATATTTTCACTAGTGAAAGTATATTTTCGCTAAGCCGATCAGTGGATTTATATCTAACAATGAAGATACAAATTCACTGGTTACATTTAGTGACTTTGTATTCGTTGATAAGCGAGAATACGCAGCGCGGGAATATTTGGTCTTAAGTGTCGATGTGTCGCTCTACATCATAATAAACTCTATGGTGGATGCTTCCCAGTTGTGCTTCGTCGTATTTGATTGAGGGCGGTCTGGTGGCGGTAATTGTTCCGCCGCTTCTCTGCTGGTATGGCGTAATTGATAAACGCATTTCTCTGGATAGGAAAAGATCCAGGTTCGAATCTTGGTAGCAACAAAAATATTTTTTCTGTAATTGATACATTTAATTTGTATTAAAATAATACAGAACTATGTTCTGAAAAAAATGTAACATAATAATGTGATCTCTTTAATACAAGATTGTAAATGTAAAGGTTGTCATATTAAATTTTATTAATTTGTAAATGTTATCATATATAATATATTCCTCCTAAGAAAGGATGTAATTTGCAAAGATTGTCCTATAAACATGGTTATTGTGTGTGTAACTTGTAAAGGTTGTTCTCATTTATATGAATCATTTTACAAAACTCGTAACTTACTTAGATTATTCTACAAAATGATCGACCGGAAAAAGTTGAAAGTTTGTCCTGTAAATTATATACCTAACTTGAAAAATGTATCTTACAAAACACGTAACTGGCTTAGGTTGTCCTTAAATCGTGTAACTTGAAAAGAATGTCTAGTTAACATTAACCTGAAACTCGTAATTTGCAAAATTACTTTGTGGCCTCATTTTATATTAATAATTATACAAAATACTTTAAAATATGAATTAAATATATTAATTAGAAAGATATACATATAAAATCAATTTTATCGAAAAATATTGTTGTTGCGCCACCGGGATACGAACCTGGATCTCTTTCCAAACCGGGGAAGGTGCATTATGTTTCGATACCTACGCTAACAATGTGAACATTGTTTCCTGAAGATGATATCACAGGTATCGAAACATGTAGAATAATTAATAAATAGTGGTTTAAACAAAGTATATTGTATAATTATTAATCATAACTGTTGGCGCAAGTCGAATACTCATTCCCTGTCCTCTTTCGTGCATCCAATAATCTATACCTGTCCCGCTCTGGCCGATTGTGCTTCTGTCTCCCGCCCTACACTCACGCCGTGCGTAACGCTTGGACCGCGCAGAGAAAGTGAATTCCAGATTTCGGAAGTGCCGTCATAGAAATCTCGGTTCGGCATAATATACGTGCTCGTCAACCGGTGGTGCAGTCGATACAAATACAGTCCAAGGGACCTTATTCCGACAATAACTTTTAAGTCTGTAATCTACAAAAATAATGAATGTAAATTGTACTTTTAAAATCAGCAATGTTATCTTTGTGGTTAAGATTCATATTTTTAACCACTAAAATGAGTTTAAATACAAAGATCTGTCAAAGAAACAATATATGTTTTAGTTAGTTACGACATCCTGAAGAAGAAAATGGTATTTTTCGAAACCGGTAGATGTATTTAAACTCATTTTAGTGCTTAATAAAACAAAGATAATAAATTTAAAAAAAATGTAAATTGTATGTAGTAGAAAAAATCTAATACCGTTGTACTGTTATAAAATAAATATGTATTTTTTCTTAGTGTATTATTTATTATTTTATAAACTCAACTCAAAGTAAAAGATTCTTCACGAGCCGTTCGCGTGTGCGTCAATGGGCATCAGAATCGTTCTTTAAGAATAAAGGTATTTTTCAAACTTTTCAATGGTTCCATCATTCTCCCTGTGTACCTTGTGTTATTAAAGTAGCCATTACATTATTCTGTCCGAACACTTGTGAAATTTTTTATGACCTTATTTTTTTTCAAACTTTAAGGCTGTACACTAACGGATCCATTAACCGAATAACCGCCAGCACGATAGCGCCAAGAGACCCTAGTTATATTTAACGTGTAATGGTTTTTTTATTTCACAATCTTTGTAATCATTTTTTAAATCTTGTTAACCTTTGCCATACCGTGATAGAAAATATTCGCGAGCAACCAAGCTGTCAACTCGTATTACCGTTAAGTATTCAGAATTTTTTTAGTATATTTAATGAGAAAAAATACTTTTACGTGCTTAAATGGCATTAAAATAGTTAATGTCATATATTTTCTCTAAATATCAAGCATTAAAAGTGATTTTTTTTTTTATTATATATAAATAATAAAGTTGTATCAATGTGTCCAAAATTTAATAAAAATGAATTGATAATTTACTTTTAAGTTTACTCAAAGGTATTTGAGATTCTGTAAAAATAAGGTAGAAGGCTCTGTAAAATGATGGAACGATTAAATGTATTAAGGTAAAATAGATATAGTGTAAGGTAACATATAGGGTCGAAAATTGTCGCTGTAGCTTAGTTGGATATAGCACCTTCCCCGGTTAGGAAAGAGATCCAGGTTCGAATCCCGGTGGCGCAACAACAATATTTTTCGATAAAATTGATTTTATATGTATATCTTTATAATTAATATATTTAATTCATATTTAAATATTATATATTCAAGTTCTATACAATACGACATTCCTTTTTATTATTTTAATTTAATTAGTGAGAAGGATACATAATTATTTTTTTTAAATAGAGATGCGTACACGTAATACATGTCACATCAATATTTTTACTATTTTCAAACTGAGCTAAACGCTTGTGCTATGAAAATAGGACTAACTTGCTGGTGTCCTGGAACGAGGCGCGAACCCCCGATCACTAGATTACTAGGCCAACGTCTTGACCACTACACCAACAAGCTACTCTATTATATTCATATGTTTGTTATTCTTGTCAGTGTGAAACTAATGTTTGATCTTTTTCTGTCTTACTGCAAATTCTATTTCTTCCAACGTATTATTTTAAAAATAATTAATTTTACATAATTAGTTATAAAGGGAATTCTATAAGTCACTAGTCTATTCTAAGCGTAAATGATTTTTTTAAGAAAAGTCAAAATATTAACATACAGGTTTAATAAGGGCGGTAGACCGGTGTTACAGCATGGCTAGGGAAGGGTTAATATTATAACAGTAGCCGAAATTTTGCGGCGTTGCCAGGTATCTGCAAGAAAAAAATAACACTTTATATGTCTCAGGCATGTGTTTCTTACCACCCTTGCGTAGTATATGTTTGTTTTTTATTGTTCGTAAAAAGTATTAATTTATTCAGCTAAGTATTCAAAATCAAAACATCCCTCGCGGAGAACCGAATCCCGGTGTACCGCGTGACAGGCAGGGGATGATAATCATTACACTACTGAAAATATGAATATAATATAATTAAATCGTAAAATAGACGTTTAGCAATTTATTTATTAATATTAACTAGTTAAAATCATCACCTGGGTGACAATTTTAGAAAAAAATAACTATACTTAAAATGGATGTATCATGAAATTATGTAAAAAATTTTATGTAAATAATAAAGAATATAAAATTATTTACATTATTAGCTTAAATGTGTTCTCCTAATAACAAACGTAATTGTTACTAACTTGGATAATAATAATATCTGAGAATCCTTGTACGTGCATCCACCGACAAACAAAAAATACATGATGCCCCATGTACAACATTTCCTGTGTGCCGGAAAACGACACCCGCAAGCCATTCATTCAACTAATTTCTACGTTTTTCGTATGTAAAAACACGTATCCTTATATATAAAATAAGAGCATATTTATGTCACGTCCGTTATAGACTTGCAAATAGCACGTAGACAGGAAATTTGCCTATATAAGACGACGGTAAATAATTTGTAACCTGTTCACTTGAATAAATTCAATGCGAAACATCTTGAGTTTTTATTGACGGAGTACATACTAAAATCGTAATGCATAGCTTTCATGCATGTCTCTGCAAATCATTATCATTCAGGAAGATTGAAGAAACCAGGACATGAGAAAGAATACAAAAATGAATAGGTAATGTTTTTAATCGATACATAATAGTAATGCTATATGAAAGTCGATGACCAGTGCTACTTAACTAAGCATTAGAAATCGAACTTAGAAATATGAAACAACACTGTATGATTTGAAAGAAGGATTCTTAGGACAATTTTCAAAACTGCAAAGAGTATGGCGTAGGAGCTATAACTAGGAACTTTATGAATTACATTGTTATATATATACCTTCGATAGCTGGTTCTCAAGTTTCTGATTAACAATAAGTACACATATGATATATGAACTGCACTAACCTCTTTAATTTTGCTGTCTTTTTGATCTGATGTTGTTGTTCTTTTAGCTGGGTTGTCTTCTTTAGATTTCTACCGACCGAAGCGCGCAGAGGTGGTTTATTTGGACCGCTGGACTGATCGAGGCGCGGAATGTAATAAGAATGACACCTGTCGGTTATCATCTTCTTAATTTCCAAAAAAGGGCGGCAATACTCACATACACCAAAAACCCAGTGGTGCCAATCGAAGTAACAAGGCGCGTAAACATATATGATGAGCTGAAAGACACACAATTCATAAAATTAGGGAAGCTTCGACGGTCGGGTCGTATAGAGTGTATAAATATGAGAGGTACCGGGATTGAGGATTGATACAAGGCGTCTCCAAAATATTTTTAATTTCGAAAACATTGGTTCCTTTCGGATATCACTTGATATCTGCCATGGTTCGACAATTTTTCGTCATTTTGACCAACCAAATACAATTTAATTTTTTTGGCGTGTTCTACATTAACTACTAAACTTATAGTAGACACAAATACCAGCTTTTGTTACTCTTTGCAGACTGTTTGAGAGCCTGAATAAAAGTTTTGGGAATTTATTTGAATTTTCACTATAAATTTATTGCCAAAGCGTGTTTTTAAAACTGTTGAAAATTCACAGATAAATTTTCTTTTATTGAAAATATTTTTTGCAATTTATTGAATTTTTTTGATCTAAAAACCTACAAGCGATCCTTGTAAATATCAATGGGTATTTTTTAGTAATTCTGTAAAGTTTGATAATATTTTTCAATAATTTCAAACAGATATAATCCTATTTCAATAAAAGCTTTAAGCTCCTGAAACGGACTGAACAAACTCTTTTTAAGAACTGAAGTTTAGGCTCATTAAGAAGCCTGGAATCTAAAATATATAAGTACTATTATAATTATTACAGGCTTGAAGGTCTGACCCCCCAGCGTCGCGCCCATCCCCAGTGGCAACAAAAATATTTTTTGATAAAATTGATTTTATATGTATATCTGTCTAATTAATATATTTAATAAGTATTTATATTAATCCACCTAGTTTTCTATCACTTTCTGTGAACTTGTCACTGTGTGCAGTTGCCGTTTATACAATTAAGTTGATTATTAACCCTTCCCAAACCACGTAGTAACACAGGTCTACCATCATAATTAAACCTGTAATATTTCGGTAAATACATGCAATATAAAATTCATATTTTAGATAATCCTAATAAAAATATTAGCGCTTAGGAACAATCAGCTATGAAAAGGAAATCGTACAAAAACAATTATTTTTCCATTCATCCGTTATAAAATTAATACGTTGGTAAAAATACCATTTGTGACATGAAAGACACAGGTCACACACTATTTTCACAGTGTAAAGAACAACATACATACAAATATAATTCTCTCTTTCTCACTAATTAAACGAAGAGAGATAAGAAGGAAAGACACATTGTATAGAACTTAATGAATGCTCTAAATTATGTCATTAACCATTTATTCAAAATTGAATGCTCAATATTTAGAGTAAATTCGTGCCATTTTAGCAAATAAAAACATTTTTTCTAACTATTATATACGGTAACGGTGTGCGAGTATTTTATATCATGGTATGGTAAAGGTTAAATATGGTTAATTGTATTAATATGAGAGTTGTTTATTCGAGACCCTGGGGTTAATTAGTGCGACCCATTATTATTACATAACATTAATTTATTATTGATTTATTTACATTCGACAGCGAAATGACTGAAATCAATTACATTAAACTTCATGAAGTTTTTTCGTTTGATCAACGTTAGAAGTCATCGATATATTTAAACTTTAAACTTAACTCACTTGCAAAGTTAGCAAATAGTCCGCAGTACCCAGCTCAAGCCGATATCTCGACCCTGAAATTTAGAAGTTGCAAACTTAAAGCGACTGCGTAATAAATTACGTATCTTTTGCGTTTGGATAACAATACTGTTCATAGCCTTCTCCAATCCGTGCGCTACACGAGTCCTCAAAATGTTATTCGTTAGTATAATTTATTTATTAAAACATATTAAATAAATAAATGAACTACATCTAAAACAGAATATATGTTTATTAGAATGTTGAACACATTTGACAATAGATGTGTTTATATTACTGGGACAAAATTGGAGAAGATACAAAATATTGCACACCTGATATAACGAACGCGTATAAACATTATCAGAGAATTCATGAAAATATGTAGTCCATCTACCTACAACATACAGAGTGGCCTAAATAAAGTGAAAAAATTTCGCAAAATGTAATATAATTACATCATAATTATACTTTTAAAATCAGCAATATTATCTTTGTGGTTAAGATTCATATTTTTATTTATTATCTTTGTTTTATTAACCACTAAAATGAGTTTAAATACATCTACCGGTTTCGAAAAATACCATTTTCTTCTTCAGGATGTCATAACTAACTAAAACATATATTGTTTCTTTGACAGAATCTATTTTTTTTTAAAAAAAAAACCTACCTCAACAAACCTACCTCAAAAAAAAACCTATCTCAAATCATTACTTAATACAAATTTACTCGAATAATTTTTAGGAAAAAATTTTAGAATGGGACTCGTAGTTAAATTTAGTTGGTATTAAAATGTAAATGGTAGTTTAAAATTGTATTTTTCGAAACCGATAGATGTATTTAAATTCATTTTAGTGGTTAATAAAACAAAGATAATAAATAAAAACATCAAAATTAGTTTAACTATATCAAAAACAGCTTAAATAGTTTACTTACTTACCTATTTACCTATATTAAGTTTTATATCGATATTTTCTGATCGCCATCATTGATTATTGATTTGTATTTGGTTTTTTCACAAAAATCACTGCAGAAGACCGTATTCTGATCAAAAATTTTCGAATTGAAAAAGGTTGAGGTCCTAAGAAAATGATCAAAGAGTTTTGAAACAATGCCTGGAGTATAGCTAGACATTACAGCATGGAGCCCCATCTCAGATAGCCAGAAATACAATCAACTTTCTTCGCCGTGAGATTTAAATCCAGTAGATTATGCAATATGGGGTGTTTTGATGATTTCCGATTAGTTTAATATTGTGCAAAAAAAATTACATTAAGAATTATAATTAATTATATTATGTTTTAAAATAACTCATGTGTTACGAGATGTTCTCACTTTTTTTGGGCCACCATGTATTTTATGTGACGTATTTAAACTTTCCTCTACGATGATGTAAACTGAGTTGACATTGCCTCTTAATTATGTAAATATACTAAATACGGAGTTCATATTTTATATGTTCCTCCGTAATATATTTGTGTATTGAATACTATAATTACAATATATAAGTATGTACCATACGCAACAATAAAAAAAATTTCTTGAAGAACCTGACGTGAAGTTGTCAATACGTGTATGTATATGTGCGGAGATGCACGGAAGGCGCAAGGCACGGAGTTCCGGATGCCGATCGTCACTGGCCGAGTTAGACGTATTTATGCTGTCGTTCATGATGATCATTTTTTACCATTTTTAGCACTTTTACACAATAATTTATTTATATATATATATATACACTTACATATATATCAACTATTCATATAAGTAATAAATATTCGACTTAAAAATCGCAAAAGTCTATATGTATACGGAGATTTACAGTTTTTATTTTACCGCCGTAAGGGAAATGTTAATGGCTAAAATAATACACGCACAGTGTATTGCTATGTACATATTATGTATACAATGTATACTATGTATATATTATGCTATGCAAATTCTCACGTTATACCATACCCAAGAACACCTGTTCTTAGGTACGGTATAACGTCATATATATATCACGTCACATAGTTTTTATGGACATGTTAAATATTTTTTGATTAGTTCTTCGAAATAAATATACCGTGTAACAACCTGAGTTTTTATTGACCTACGCGTAACCTTCACGCATCTCCCTACAATCATTATTAATGAAATGGAATTGGATAAATAAAACAGTCTTTGTTCTGGGTTGCAATATAAATGAAAGATGGAATGATTCCTTCCGTTGATATGAAAAACCGCATTACACAAGTTCGTGCAATCTTTATACGCATAAAAAAGATTTTCTGCAGTCATGATCTCAACTTTCAATTACGAATGCGAGTGGTCAGATGCTACGTATTCTATATATGATTTAATGAAATGGAAACATGGACTCTTACCGAAGAAATAGCGACTTGAAGAATTTTAAATATAAATAAATATAATTATGCTCAAAATAAGCTGATTTGATAAAGTTGCAAATAATGATATTGTGGATCGGATTAACCCTTCCCAAACCATGCAGTAACACAGGACTACCATCATAATTAAACCTGTAATATTTCGTAAAATATATCCAACATAAAATTCATGTTTTAGATAATCCTAAAGAAAATATTAGCGCTCAAGAATGACTAGTGAAAAACCAATTATGAAAAGGGACTCGTATAAAAACAATTATTTTCCATTCAATTCGTTGTAAAATTAATACGTTGGTAAAGATACAATTTATGATATGAAAGACAGAGATCACACAATATTTTCACAGTGAAAAGAACAACAAACATACAAATATAATTGTCTCTTTCTCACTAATTAAATGAAGAGAGATAAGAAGGAATGACACATTGTATAGGACTTAATAAATGCTCTAAATTATGTTACTAACCATTTTTTCAAAATTTAATGCTCAATATTTAAAGTAAATTCGTGTCATTAACGCCATTTAAACATTTTTTATAATTGTTGTTTACGGTAACACGAGTTGACAGCATGGCTGCGTTCGGGTATATTTTATCATGGTATGGTAAAGGTTAACAAAAAAAAAATGTATTTATAAAAAGTAAAATCCAAAATCTTATCACCTCGACATGTGATAACAGATTCTAAAAAGTATCAGATCTTGCACCTCATCAAACAAGAACCTGAGGCAATGATTTGGTTAGTCTACTGTAGAAGTTTTCTGGATTGCAGTGAATAATGCGACAATAGCCAACGTTCGTTGAACGGATAAGGCATACGAAAAAGAATAGGAATTAAATAACTCAATTAGATAGATATACAGAAAAACCTTTTCGAGTCTTTTCTTTTACCAGTAAATTGCTCTACCAGCATTGATAATTTCAATTAGATTTAAATATGAATTAAATATATTAATTAGAAAGATATACATATAAAATCAATTTTATCGATAAATATTGTTGTTGCGCCACCGGGATTCGAACCTGGATCTCTTTCCTAACCGGGGAAGGTGCTTTATCCAACTAAGCTACAGCGACATTATTTTTAGCGACAATTTTCGACCCTATATGTTACCTTTTTGATATTAATACATGTAATCGTTCCATCATTTGACAGAGCCATCTACCTTATTTTTACAGAATCTCAAATACCTTTGAGTAAACTGATAGCAGACGCCAGAATTATCAATTCATTTTTATTAAATTTTGGACACATTGATACAACTTTTTTTTTATTATTTAGGAGAACACATTCTTATCCCGGTGACGCAACAACAATATTTTTTCGATAAAATTGATTTTATATGTATATCTTTATAATTAATATATTTAATTCATATTTAAAATATCACAGACCGTCTGTTCTGAATAATTACAACTTCACAATAAGAATGTGTTCTCCTAAATCAATTAGATTTGTTCTAGGTTCATTTCAGTGATAAATCAGCTGGTCTTTCCCAAATACATAAAATCAATCTTGCGCTGATAAGTTATATGTAATATATTTTATTGCGTAATCATCAATTTGTGCAAAGTCCAAAGGATTTCACAGCACATTCATGTTTCCGGCACGGTATTCCCGGGGACCACTTCATCCGGACAAAACGTGTTTGTCGGGATATTAAGGGTTGTTTAACCCCCCAAAACCGGCATTACTGCATTATTCATGGGTGCTTTCCAATGAACATCTTCATTTATGTATGTGAAATATTCGGTGGGACAGCAATGATTGTTAGCAATAGGAAAAAATGATGTTTATATTATTTACGTTTTCCTACCTGAAGATAAGCAACTGCACTTGAAACATTAAAATACATTCAGTAGAAATATTAATTATTGTGAGACAATAGTAAAAAAAATATTTATTGCTTATTCAGGGATTTACTGAATACTGTTTAGAATTAAAGTATTATTGTTACATTAAGTGCTAGTAAAGAAATGTGACTTTCGTACGATTCGCTATATCGTATATTTTAATAATATTGAAATAGTTTCTCTCCAGTGTGCGTAAGCACATGACTTTTTAGCCTTTCTTTTTGATTACATGGATAATTACATTGTGAACAAGAATAAAATATCTCCCCAGAATGTGAAAGTATATGACTTTTTAGGCTTTATTTTTGGTTACATGGATAATTACATTGTGAACAAGAATAAAATATCTCCCCAGAATGTGAAAGTATATGACTTTTTAGGCTTCCTTTTTGATTACATGGATAATTACATTGTGAACAAGATTAAAATATCTCCCCAGAATGTGAAGGTATATGACTTTTTAGGCTTCCTTTTTGGTTACATGGATAATTACATTGTGAACAAGATTAAAATATCTCCCCAGAATGTGAAAGTATATGACTTTTTAGGCTTCCTTTTTGATTACATGGATAATTACATTGTGAACAAGATTAAAATATCTCCCCAGAATGTGAAGGTATATGACTTTTTAGGCTTCATTTTTGGTTACATGGATAATTACATTGTGAACAAGTTTAAAATATCCCCCCAGAATGTGAAGGTATATGACTTTTTAGGCTTCCTTTTTGGTTACATGGATAATTACATTGTGAACAAGAATAAAATATCTCCCCAAAAAGTGAAATTACATAACTTTTTAGACTTCCTTTATTATTGCATGAATAATTTCATTGTGAACAATAATAAAACATCTCGCCAGAATGTAAAAGCACATGACGTTTTAAATATATTTTTTTGATTGCAAGTATAATTGCACTGTGAACATGAAAATAGTTTATCTCTAGTATGCGCAAGCACATGCCTATTTAGGTCTTCTTTCCGATTACACGAATAATTACACTGTGAACATGGAATTAATTCATGTGCAGTATGGATCAGCACACATCTATTTAAGTGTCCTTTCCGATTACACGAACAATAATACTGGAAACATGTAAATAACTTCTCTGCAGTATGGGATCAGCACATATTTATTTAAGTCTCCTTTCTGATTGCAAGGATATTTGTACAATGAACATGAAAATAATTTCTCACCAATGTGCAAAAGCACATGGCTTTTTAAAGTTATTTTTAGATTGCAGTAATAATTGCACTGTGACCATGACAATAGTTTCTATCCAGTGTGCGTAGTACATGCTTATTTAATTCTCCTTTCAGATTGCAAGAATAATTGCACTGTGACCATGACAATAGTTTCTATCCAGTGTGCGTAGTACATGCTTATTTAATTCTCCTTTCAGATTGCAAGAATAATTGCACTGTGACCATGACAATAGTTTCTATCCAGTGTGCGTAGTACATGCTTATTTAATTCTCCTTTCAGATTGCAAGAATAATTGCACTGTGACCATGACAATAGTTTCTATCCAGTGTGCGTAGTACATGCTTATTTAATTCTCCTTTCAGATTGCAAGAATAATTGCACTGTGACCATGACAATAGTTTCTATCCAGTGTGCGTAGTACATGCTTATTTAATTCTCCTTTCAGATTGCAAGAATAATTGCACTGTGACCATGACAATAGTTTCTATCCAGTGTGCGTAGTACATGCTTATTTAATTCTCCTTTCAGATTGCAAGAATAATTGCACTGTGACCATGACAATAGTTTCTATCCAGTGTGCGTAGTACATGCTTATTTAATTCTCCTTTCAGATTGCAAGAATAATTGCACTGTGACCATGACAATAGTTTCTATCCAGTGTGCGTAGTACATGCTTATTTAATTCTCCTTTCAGATTGCAAGAATAATTGCACTGTGACCATGACAATAGTTTCTATCCAGTGTGCGTAGTACATGCTTATTTAATTCTCCTTTCAGATTGCAAGAATAATTGCACTGTGACCATGACAATAGTTTCTATCCAGTGTGCGTAGTACATGCTTATTTAATTCTCCTTTCAGATTGCAAGAATAATTGCACTGTGACCATGACAATAGTTTCTATCCAGTGTGCGTAGTACATGCTTATTTAATTCTCCTTTCAGATTGCAAGAATAATTGCACTGTGACCATGACAATAGTTTCTATCCAGTGTGCGTAGTACATGCTTATTTAATTCTCCTTTCAGATTGCAAGAATAATTGCACTGTGACCATGACAATAGTTTCTATCCAGTGTGCGTAGTACATGCTTATTTAATTCTCCTTTCAGATTGCAAGAATAATTGCACTGTGACCATGACAATAGTTTCTATCCAGTGTGCGTAGTACATGCTTATTTAATTCTCCTTTCAGATTGCAAGAATAATTGCACTGTGACCATGACAATAGTTTCTATCCAGTGTGCGTAGTACATGCTTATTTAATTCTCCTTTCAGATTGCAAGAATAATTGCACTGTGACCATGACAATAGTTTCTATCCAGTGTGCGTAGTACATGCTTATTTAATTCTCCTTTCAGATTGCAAGAATAATTGCACTGTGACCATGACAATAGTTTCTATCCAGTGTGCGTAGTACATGCTTATTTAATTCTCCTTTCAGATTGCAAGAATAATTGCACTGTGACCATGACAATAGTTTCTATCCAGTGTGCGTAGTACATGCTTATTTAATTCTCCTTTCAGATTGCAAGAATAATTGCACTGTGACCATGACAATAGTTTCTATCCAGTGTGCGTAGTACATGCTTATTTAATTCTCCTTTCAGATTGCAAGAATAATTGCACTGTGACCATGACAATAGTTTCTATCCAGTGTGCGTAGTACATGCTTATTTAATTCTCCTTTCAGATTGCAAGAATAATTGCACTGTGACCATGACAATAGTTTCTATCCAGTGTGCGTAGTACATGCTTATTTAAGTCTCCTTTCTGATTGCAAGAATAATTGCACTGTGAACATAAGTGGAATTTCTCCACAGAATGCGAAAGCACACAATATTTTAACGATATTTTCTGATTCAAATAATAATTGCATTATGAACAAGAAAATAGTGTCTCTCCAGTGCACGTACGTACGTGCCTATTTAAGTCTCTTTTCCGATTGCACGAATAATTACACTGGAAACATGAAAATAATTTCTCACAATGGTGAGACAGCGTATGACTTTAAGTTTACGTTTAGATTGCACGAATACATCTAGGTATGGGGGTCTACATTAAGTGATTTTTGGAAAAATTATAATACATCATTGCAGATTTACGGGCTGAAATGAAATAGTCGACAATGGGCGGTTGTTGGAAAAAAATATGCCGACAAATTGATGTTGATTGAAACTATTACAGCCGAAATTGTTAATTTAATGTAGGAATTAATTAAAGTTAAATGTTAATGACGAAGATATATGTGAGTTATTTCAATCTCACTTAGAACCATTGTCAAATGAAGATTTGATTAAACTACAAGAGGTGAACGAAACACGAAAAATTAGGAATATAAAGAAAACCTTCACGCATTTTGATAATTTTTAAACCATCGTAGAAGAATGTGATTCCAACGCAGATATAGTATTTTATGTACGAAGAGTTATAGAGCACGTTATAGAGAGTTATATCGAGGAAAAATATGATACAATCAACTCTTAGTACATTTTTGTGAAAACAATCATGTACGATTGTCGATGTCCGCCTATCTATTGTGAGGTGAATTATATTAATCCACCTAACACTCAATTACTATGTATTCAATTGTCTATGTATGCGCCTGCCTTGTGTGCAGTTGTCCCGTGTACAGTTATCTAGTCTTCGATCTGTCAGAAAAAATGATTTGCGTTCTGGTTTAATATACGAATTTTATTCGGGAATACATAAAAAATGGAAATAATATTTAAGTTAATGAAATATTTAAACGATTTACCCCACCACGTAACGGAAAGGTTTAAAAAAAATGAAGACGAATTTCATAATTTTTTGCCAGATGCAAATCAAAGCCCTAGCGGAATTGACTGAAAGGTAAAACCGTTTTTTTTTCATAATGAAGATTTTAGGCGAGTACGTATACTATTTTAAAGGGATCTCCAAGTTTTCCCATTTAAATTTAGCCAACTTGGTCCGATTTATGCCGTCTAGTCAGTCACATCATGCTGACGTCGGACGAATTTCAATTTCCGTGAACAAGAAAATTTTGATTAAGCCCCCCCTGGTCGGCAAAATCAACAGTTCAAGGAGAACCTCATTTTAAGAAAAAAAAAAAATCTCCCTCATTTTATATGTTAACTAAGTAGTATTTAAAAATTAACCAAATTTATATACTTTTTCCAAGTTTTTATTAAATTTCCTTAAACCCGTCACTCGTTATAATGCATTGTATTTCTTTTCCTAATTTCATGTCAATTTTTTTTAAGCGTACACGAAATATTCTTATTTTTTTTCAAACAGAGCATTTAAATTCTTCTTCAATTAACGTCAGCTATCATCACTCTGTTCACTTCGGCATGGCCTTAGGTTCTTCAGCCATGATGTTCTCATTCTTCCAGGCGTCAGCAATCTTTTCCTTTATTATGAGTTGCAAGATCTCATACTTCTCTAGATGTCTCAATTAAATGTTTGTATTAATTAGTATTAATTAGAAAGATATACGTATAAAATCAATTTTATCGAAAAATATTGTTGTTGCTGCTACCGCGATGGCTTTCAAATAATGGAATGATAGATGTATTAATTTGAAAAGTGTAAGGTTCAAAACATTGTTGTCAATGTACTATAGCATAATCGATTATTGCACGTTCCCGAATTGGAAGAGATCCAGATTCGTATTCCAGTAGTAACAACAATTTTATTTGATAAAATTGATTTTATATGTAGGTATATATTTTTAATTAATACATTTAATTTGTTTTAAATACATGACTGACTGAAACAATAGTTCCAGATTGGTAAAACATATTTTTGGCCGCAACCCGTGTCATTGACACCTTTCCACGTCCAAATTCACACCCATAACTTTTTCTCATGCTCGTCTAGCTAGTGTAAATGTAACCTTGACGTCAGCAGACGTCAACGTGACCGATATTTGTTCAATCGCGACATCGCGATAGCATTCGCAGTGTGGATTTGTCAACTACAGCACACCGAGACTGTAATATGTGATATTGTGTTTGATCACGTAGTATTTGTTTGTTGTTTGTGTGTCGCGGGTGAAGTTATAATATCGCCGTTTTCAGTTGGAAGCGGAGATCTGCCCATCCGCGTGCCATTGTGTGATCTCGGCGACGACTGCAGGGTAACAGAGGTGTCAGCTACAAGGTAAGGCGAGCAGTTCTTCCGAATCCCCGAGATCACTGATCCTTCGACTGAAATCCCTACCCATCATCGACCCTTATCCCTTATATCCAGATTCTCTTATTTTCTTCCTTTCCCTCCCCTGCGGCGATTCCAATTTACAACCGGAATCGTTCGTTCATTAGAGCCTATCGCTGCACGTTTTACAGTTTTCTTTACACCTATGTTCTGAATAATTACAACTACACAATAAAAATGTGTTCCTAATAATTAAAAAAAAAAGCCTGAACCAAGTAGCAAGTGTACAGCAAAATTAATTAAGACGAGAGTAAAACATTAATATTATTTTACGAAACTAAATCTGCTTTAAAAAAATATAATAAAAGTCTTATAAATTATTTTCTTTTTTCTTCATGAATATAAAATTTCAATCTGTAGGGGCAACATAAAGTATCCGCGGTTCGGCTGCGGCCGATAAATCGCTTCCAACTTCGGCCGCCGAATTAAAATTCACAGTAATTAAGCAAACACTGAGGATTCTTGGGAGTTTTCATTACCAAGTTTTAGTTCCGGATATTGGCTCCGATATCTCAGTTAGGCAGCCTGGAATGGAAATTTAATGTTGATATTTCCAAAGAAATTCGGAGGGAATTTGCACGGGGCGAGCACGCGCGCGGTTGCGCGCGGGGGTGGGGATGGTCCCCCACTGTGAAGAAACATTAACTAACGATCGTAAATTATTAAATGAAGACTGTTAACCAAACATTTTACACAATGGCAATGAGTGATTTGTTGAGTGAAAAAATTAACTAAATATTTTTATTATTATATTATTATTGTCGCTGAAGCATAGTTGAATAATGCACCTTCCCCGGTTTGGAAAGATATCTAGGTTCGAATCTCGGTGGCGCAACAACAATATTTTTCGATAAAATTGATTTTATATGTATATCTTTCTAATTAATATATTTAATTCATATTTAAAATATCACAGACCGTCTGTCCTGAATAATAACAGCTTCACAATCAGAATGTGTTCTCTTAATAAAAGGTGAACTAACCAAAAATGTGAATTTTTAATAGAAATTCAATATTTAGTTACGCAAGGCTCTAGCATCCTCTCCCGGATCAGCTCAGTCTGTGGGTGTCTGTAGTGTAAGGTGTCAGAGTGGCTGTCTCGGATGGATAGGAATGGTCTAATCAATACAAAACACTGTAACATTAAAAAAAATGTTTCCTTTCACCATCATCTGTCCAAGGAGTGGAAGTTCCCTTCCTTTTCACCTTCCCCGGTTTGAAAATAGATCCAGGTTCGAATCTCTGTGGCGCGACAATAATTTTTTAGATAAAATTGATTTCATATGTATATCTATCTAATTAATAGTATTTTTCTCATTTGGAGGGTTAAACTTTGTGAATTAATAACATTCAACTGCAGACTACTAAATTGATGTGAATTTAACATAAAATAAATTGAATTCTGATTTCAAATAATTTACCCAAAACTGAATTATTAACGTGACCACAGAGCCGGAAGACCAATAAAATTACAATAAATATATTATGTAGATTTCATTTGTGGTACTGCCGCACGCAATCTACAGGGTTACAAGAAAATTGTGTAATGAACTTATCACCTATATAACTAGGTAGTTGAGATACGCAAAATTAATAATATATTTATATAAAAATTCTACACACGTCGAGCGTTAATATAAAAACAAATCACGCCGTATAGAATTTATACATTTAATATAAATTCAAATAATATTGTAATTAAGAACGCCCAACGGGGAATAATATTTAAATCACTTAAGAAACTTGTGAAGAACGATAAAATTTGGCGACTTCCGTACAAGTCAATCAGGCCTATTGAATTAGTGATTAGAATAGTGTTATATTTGAATGAGAGAGAGGGAGAGAGAGTGAGGGAGTGAGGGAGATAAACGTACCACAATCTGTCAAAACTATCTGTCTATTTTTGAGGGTTAGTGTAACAATCACCTTCATTTCAATATTGCAATTTTGAGAATAGGCCTGATTGTATCTTTAACAGTCTACCTGCAATATAATATTCCGGGTTCGTGGCCCTGTGAAGACTATGTGGGGGTAGGTGGTGAGAATGAAATGGTAACGCGCGGTTGGTGTAGAGACGTTTATTGTAATAGAAGATAGAACAGAGAGTACAAAAGGTAAGCGTGTTAGGTGTCGGTGTGACGGCAGTACTTTGCCGCCGGCTATATACCCGTACATGAGATATTTATAATTTATGATACTAAAATTATTTTAATTCACACTCTTCTCTACCCAATCTTCATATATGCGTCAGAGACTTGAACGGTCCGCAATAGCGACAAGTGGAAAATAGATGCTGTTGCCTTAATTATCCTTCGATAGCTAGTCCTGGGTTTTCTATTGGTATTGTTGAATGTATTAATTCAATCCATGCAAATAAAAATACACCAACTTTTATGAAACTGGGCCGTTAGACGCCGATTTTTGCTCTTCTTGCATTCTTGAATCTTTAAACTCTGCTGATCAGCCTCCGAAACGTTATATGACTAATAATCGAATAATAATACACAAAATGTTTTTATATCACCGCCGTAAAATATATCCGTCGATTCCAAAACTGTCTCTCATCAGAAGCAGTGTCGTTTTTATTTAAGGTTTTAAATTTACAAAAATGGAATACACATATGTAAACTACGAGCAGGCTTAACTATTGAAGTATAAAAACGCGTAAACAGATGCCTTCGAAATGTATTGCTGGAGAAGGATGCACGACGCTCTCATGCCTGAATCCCATAACGAGTACACTAAGACAAGCCTTTTATATAATAATTCTCTGGCCACACAGACACACATATAAAATCAGACTATTGTGTCACCTAGTGGGCATTATTTAAGTAAAAGCTCACACACAAATAGTGTGCTGTCATCTGATGTTTGGGCTGTGGTCCTGCGTGCCCTTTCTTGTACATATATATGTTACAGATCAAGTGTAAACTTCGAAAATGTATACATTAACTAGTAAATGTATGCACCAACTATGAGTTTTAGTTACAGTATACAAAAGAGTTTATGAAGTTTATGAAGAAGAGTTTTGTTGTATGCATTCACTGTTCGGTGTCTGTCAAAGTATTCACAATGTTAACCTAACGTACATACACTGAGGTTGCCATATTAAAAAAAATGTAATGTGTTTATTTATTTTTGGGAAAAATCTAACATAGAAACCAATATTATTTTCAGAGAATATAAATTTTTTTTTTTCCAAGAATAGAATAATGTTATCGTTTTTAACACGTGTAATTGCAATTCCTAGCAATATTTTACATTGGCAACATTATTACCGGTTGTAGAGTGCGTGCGTGTCATTATTGTTATCCGACGTAACCTCAAAGTTTCAACTTAAATCACATTTATTTTTTGTTATTCAACTATAAGGTATGTAAAAATACAATGTGCTTACAATTACGATTACAATTTTTTTTTTTTTTTTTGTATAATTAACATTTGAATAGTTAATGTGCGGTAGGGTTATTGTAAACTCGCTCGTACTTGGTAAATTGTCAAACACGCTCGACTGACAGATCGCGTTTGTTCACGATATGACCAGCTCGCGACGGCGATTTCATACACTCACTAGTTAAATCATATATTATCTAGTGAAAGTATAAACTGTAACTAAAACTCATATTTAGTGCATTCATTGACTAGTTAATGTATACATTATTGAAATTTAACACTTTAACATGTTTCGTGTCAAAAAAAATTATATAAAACATAATATATTAATTTGTTTTGTGCTAAAATCGAGTATTATCCTAAAATATCTGCAACCTTATTTTCGTGGACTTCTTGAGATAATTCAATCGTCGCGTTGGCAGAACTGTTAGATTTATTTAAAAGCCTTATTCAATTCATTTCGCCGAAACAAATTTCTAAAAATAAAAACCCTTTATTGACAATTAATTAATTTTCCGCCATCGTCTCTATTTTGTGCTATTATTTGATTACCTCCTTTTAATGAATTCGTTCAATTTCAATTGTTACTTGTTATTTAAAATATTTGTGGAATTTCTAAATTCAAATTGTTAACACTTTCAAGATTTCTCTTTGAAACAGATTTTGCATTTCTCCTATTAAACGTTCCTTCCGCCTCAAAATAAAAGATATACTGTGTAAAATGAGTTAACATTACTAGTTTTTATGTAGACAGAGTGATACACTCTCTACCATGATCATTAACCTTTACCATACCATGATATAAAATACCTGAACGCAGCCATGCTGTCAACTCGTGTTACCGTAAATAATAGTTAGAAGAAAATGTTTTTATTAGTTTAAATGGCTTTAATGGCATGTATTTACTCTAAATATTGAGTATTCAATTTTGAAAAAATGATTAATAACATATTTATTAAGTCGTATACAATGTGTTCTTTCTTTTTATCTCTCTTCATTTAATTAGTGAGAAAGAGACAATTATATTTATATGTTTGTTGTTCTTTTCACTGTGACCTCTGTTTTTCATATCACAAATTGTATTTTTACCAACGGATTGAATGGAAAAAATAATTGTTTTTGTACAATTCCCTTTTCATAATTGGTTTTTCACTAGTCATTTCTAAACGCTAATATTTTCTTTAGAATTATATAAAATATGAATTTTATATTGCATGTATTTACCGGAATATTACAGGTTTAATTATGATGGTAGACCTGTATTACTGCATGGATTGGTAAGGGTTAATCTAGTATTGGAGCCAATATCTCAAAAGATTTACATAACGGGCTGCATAATTATAATTAATTACAGATGTATACTGATAACTTAGTTATTACGAGCCGATATTAGCGAAGAATTGCTGCCACTCTAAAAAGGAAGCGGAAAATTTTGGTTCGCATATAAATGCTTCAAAAACGAAGTACTTGATCAGTACACGCTATGATGTTTGCTTAGGACAACATATATATGAAGGGGTTGATAATTTTACATATCTGGGCTCTAACTTAAACACATTAAATAGAACAAGGGATGAATTGAAGATCCGCCTTCTAGATGTAAATAAAAAAATGTATGCCTTTAAAAAACTGCTGGAGTCAAAAACACTAAGCAAACTACTAATATATAATACAATTTTTACAGTCACATTTGCAATACGGTGTTAGTGGATGGGGAGGTGCATATAATACTTCAATGTCATAATTAGAAATCACTCAAAAAAATGATGATATAAATTATTCTAAATTAAAAATAAAAAAAGACTATCCAAGTATACAACTTTTCACAGATTTTAAAGTACCAAAAATAGTAGACATATACAAAAAAAAATCAATAATTCAAATTTTCTAAATTAAAAATCAATTAAATTTTAGAAGCGAATTCCGATCTACAAGATATAGAGATCAAATTGATATCCCAAAACTAAAATATACCGCAACTCAAAATCAATATATTTATCATGGTATCAAATTTTTTTACAATTTCCCCATCACAATTGGAAAAATTACGGACTATCATAAATTTGTAACTGAAGTAAAAAAAATATGTACACAGACTAACTGAAACATAAATTAACTCGAATATACCCCTTCTCTATACACGAGTCTTACTCTCATAGAGAAGAAACAAATGTTAATATATATATCCACTGATTATTGAAATTGTATTATATTTTTAATATTAATAAATAATAAATTAGCACTTTTTAAAAACTCTCAAACTCTAACACTTCGTTAATAGCAGAACGCGTGCAATACCCGAACCACACGAGAGCAAGATGAACAGTTCAACTACTGACCCCACACAGCAGGACGACAATTCACAAAGTCTGACGTGCTTCATAGCGGGACGTCAACATCTGTCGTGGGTTTACTTTTAATGTTCAGTACCTTCGAACAAAAGTATTAAACAGGCCTATTGTGTATCTAGCCGCGCGAATTGCATAGTGAGCAACAAGAGATCCGGTTCCGTTAGAATCGCCCTCCCTCCTCAGATCAGATCAACACCGTCTACGATACAGGGCGGGTGTTCTCCGTCAGCATTTCCAATATTCCGGCTGCCATTAATATAACTGATGCTAAAAGTGTAATATTGTATTTGTCACCAATATTCTAACATTACCCTTGTGCTGTTGCTCTCGTGCGTATTTGATTACATTAATTCTTCGTTTGCGCCCGTTCTGCGTGTGAAAGACGCCAGTCCTTTTGAGATTCCATTGCATGCCAAGTCATTTTAATACGCGGTACGTGCTGAGTATTAACATTTACCATACCATGATATAAAATACCCGAACGCAGCCATGCTGTCAACTCGTGTTACCGAAAATAACTGCTAGAAAAAATGTTTTTATTAGGCTTTAATGGCACGAATTTACTCTAAATATTGAGCAATCAATTTTGAAAAAATTGTTGAAATCATAATTTAGAGCATTCATTAAGTCGTATACAATGTGTCCTTCCTTCTTATCTCTCTTCATTTAATTAGTGAGAAAGAGACATTTATATTTGTATTTTTATTGTTCTTTTCACTGTGAAAATAGTGTGGGATCTCTGTCTTTCATATCACAAATTGTATTTTTACCGACGTATTAATTTTACAACGGATTAAACAGAAAAAAATATTGTTTTTGTACGATTCTCTTTTCATAATTGATTTTTCATTAGTGCTAATATTTTCTTCAGGATTATCTAAACATGAATTTTATATTGCATATATTTACTGAAATATTACAGGTTTAATTATGATGGTAGACTTATGTTACTGTATGGTTTGTGAAGGGTTAACACTATTGAGCTGTATACTGACATCTGTACTTACACACCGTGTTCCTCCGCTCTATCCGCATCGCCCCGACCTCGTACAGTCTCTTGTAAAAAGGAATTGTATTCGCTCTCTCTCTCTGCTGAGGACCGGTCAAATCATCATATATTCCTGATCTCCTATTGGACAGCAATCTCCAGCCTCCGTTCCACTTCTCCGGTCGGGTGATCTTATGTGCAGATTGCCGACGTCATCACTTCAGATTTATCTGTATGTATAAATTTATAATATGATCCAAATTCAGTGAGTAAGATACAGCTACTGCATATCTTGATCACTGAGAGTTTACCACTACCAAGTATATTATATTCTTTTAAAATCAGCAACATTAACTTTGTGGTTAAAATTCATATTTTTATTTATTATCTTTGTTTTATTAACCACTTAATTGAGTTTAAATACATCTACCGGTTTCGAAAAATACCATTTTATTCTTCAGGATGTCATAACTAAATAAAACATACGTTTTTGTTTTTTACCAGAATCTATTTTTAAAAAATCTATTTTTAAAAATAAAAATAATTTTTTTTTAGTACCTAACTCAAATCATTACTTAAATTAATTAATTAATTAATTTAAAAATTTTCCTAAAAATTATTCGAGTAAATTTGTATTATGTATTATTCTCAGTTTTTCAACTGTTTTGTGGAAGATTTTTTATAGATATTTCATTTTAAATGTGATTTAATGAAATTGCATGATGTGCCGTAATGTTTCTGCTAAAAAATAAAGTTAAAAATTAAAAAAATATTACGAATAATGTACATATTCTCACGCATCAACAGACGCTCTACACAGCCAAAATACAAACATCCACTGAGAATGTGATCTTCTCGTCGGAACCCGAGCAGGCAGTGTCATAAAACTTACAAGTAGGCACGACACCCTTCAAATAGAGTTATATTACTGGTATTGTCTAGGGGCCGCCAGACGAAATTATGTCAAAACAAATACATGGACGCATACCTGGTACCCGTTCAAAATGTTGATTGTTATATCATCATTTATATATCATTTTTATTTGTTTTGATAACTAATAGGATGTTAATGTTAACGATTCATCCGATTCCATATTTACTTAATATTTATCCGCGATTGTTATATCATCATCAGATATCATTTTTGTTTGTTTTGACAGCTAACATACAATGTTGGAATAATTTTAATTACATATAGATTTTATTTACGTGTGGTTTATTTTGGGGAAAGCTAGATCATTGAAATACAATTTCTATTGAGACTCACTGATTACTTTTTCTCCTCTAATAAGTCGCATTACATAAGTGTGTAAATATGTCTGGTAAGCGGTTAGTATGTATATCATATAATATAATGTAAACCGTAAGAAGACACGACGATTTGATCAACCTTGAAATGTTTTAGCCGACGAAGCACCGCTTTGGAGGAAATCTTCAATTCCGACGAAACGTCACGTAATTCGAGATCCGTTAAACAACCCTTGAGAAGCTGTCGAGCGACCCCCGATCGGATGTGATGGCTGGACGCGTGTACGGACTGCGGAACTTTCTTGTAATTTAAGTGACAACTTCTCTTAATGGAAAAAGAATAGATAAGCAATATACGCCCACGCGTGTCGCACATTTTGACATGAAACATTTTTATGATGGATCTGCGAAAATATTATACATTATTTAAGGAGAACACATTCTTATTGTGAAGTTGTAATTATTCAGAACAGACGGTCTGTGATGTTTCAAATACTAATTGAATGTATTAATTATAAATATATACATATAAAATCAATTTTGTCTGCAGTCGGTTTACTCAAAGGTATTTGAGATACCGTAAAAATAATGTAGATGACTTTCAAATAGTGGAACGACAGATGTATTAATTTGAAAAAGTGTAACATGTAAGTTCGAAAATTTGTCATGAAAAATACAATTGGTAATGTACTTCCCCGTATTGGAAATAGAGATCCAGGTTTGAATCCCGGTAGCGAAAAAACAATATTTTTCGACAAAATTTATTTCATATGTTTATATTTATAATGAATACATTAAATTAGTATTTAATATTATAAATTGATAAAAAAATGTTGTATTCCGTTCCAATTTCCTAGAAAATCACAAATAATTTCCCTAGGCATATAAAAGAACAGCACTGGCAAACTTCTACTCAATTCAAAAACAAAATACATGAAATAACTTGTGAAGATTGCGATACAAAACATACAGGTGAATCCGCGAGAAATCTAAATACTAGAATATAGGAATATCGCCGCTGCCTAAAAAATAACAACTTCTCGGAATTTTCTAACCATATAATTGAAACAATCTACTCATAAACTAAAACTTATCCACTTGGTACCTTATAAATGACATTAAAAAATTAAAATTCTCAAAAAACACCTATTAAAACAACATAATATTCTCTAACACTTTTCCTTTACTGTCCATATTCCCGTTAACGATCGAAACCTCCGCATCTTCTCAAGCCCCGCCCCATTGCCCGAATGGACTACAATACTGTATTTAGTTTAGTTATCACCTGATGATGAGAGGGACTGCACCTCTCGAAACTAGTAGTGAAAATAACCCAACGTGTGTGTAGTGCAAAGTTTAGTTGTGAAAATTAAAATAATCACGTTACACCACAAGGTAACGATTTTAAAAGTTAAATATAATTTGTATTAATTTATAACACAATAGCCTAACGTCACGTGATAATAATATCGGACGTTATAAAGGTTGTTTTTTTTAAGAGGTATAGAACTTTAAAATGAAATAAAACACATACAAATCATGGAAATGGCCATGGTATTGGCTTTATTGGAAAGATAATTTTATGCCATTAGTGTTTAAATATAATTTCGCGCATGCGGGCACCGCGGCTGGCGCAAATAAAGCCAAACCTGGAAATCCAATTTTCGACCACTTTTTAGATCAGCTGGGGACGTATATCGGCAATAACGTGACGAATGCTGCCTTACAAGCAGTCTATCGTCTCTGGTTTATCGGCGTAGACTAACGACTTCATGTATACTTACAGAAAATAATCTAAAGGTGTTAAATCACACGCCATTACGAGAAATTATGCGCTCATCGAATGTTTTCTTCAATAAATTGATTGTGGCGCACGCTGTGTGACATGTTACGTAGTCTTGTTGAAACCACAGGTCTTTCATAATAATGCCATTCAATTGGTGAACAAAAAAGTCAGTAATCATGGATCTATTGCTGTGCAATATGGCGAATCGACTCATTCGGATCCTCCTCAATATTAAGCTCCACTGCAGCAACAGCTTCTTCAGTGCTCACTGTACAACGTCTCTGCGGTTGCGTATTAGAGTACGCGTGGTGCGATAACGATCCATGGTTATTCAAATTATTTGATCGGATGGACGATTATGTCGACCGTGAAATGGATGTATCGCACGGTAAGTTTTGCGAACTGAAATTTACACGATTTGCAAGCGTAAATATATTCACGGTGAAATGGCAAACCAAACTTAGCACAAATCAGCTTTCAAATTGGCTATTGCTGGAAAAATTGCGGCCAATTTGAAATACAAACCTTTAAAAAAACACACCCTTTATCAATGGGTAAATATAATATGTTTGTAAATTATTTTAGTACATGCCATTTCAATTTAAATATAAGACTCCGATTACGACACGGTATTCACGAAAAGTTCTATTTCATCCTGATGTACCTCTGCGTGTCTGTTGTGTCTGGAACAAAGTCTTAAAATTAAGAATACAAAATATAAAAGGGGATAGTCGGGTCACGTTTTCATTTTTTTAATATGTCTGCAAAATGCCAGATTGCTTTTGTCAATGCTTCCGGCCGCCTTTCATTTTCTCTTCCAAAAATATGACAAAAAATCATATTTTTCAAAACTCACATTTGTAATTAATTTTAACAAAACTTATTGAAAAACATTAATATTAAAATACACTAATTAATACATTTAATTCGTCATCTTCAGTAATAAACTAAATCTTAAAACTAGAAGATAGACTATCGACTATATGCTGGGCGAGCGGTATTGGGGAGAGGGGGGTTTCGGTGTAGAGTGAAAAAGGTTGTGGGCGGGGCTAATATGAACAGGAGAGATGTAATAGGGGGCGTTTGTATACCAAGTACATTTTTATTGTTAATATTAATCTGTATACTTTCTAGAATGTCTAATTTTCTCCCCTTTTTGTATAATATAGTACTTCTACGTTGTCATGGGCGAAAATAACCCTCTGATCTTGCATGGTATGCCATATCTAAGACTATGCTGAAGTTTTTTATCCCCTTAAGGTGCTTTTCTATCCGTGTGTGTATTTTCCTTCCCTTCATATTTGTAGTACAGTATAAATAGCCTTGTAACTTGAAAATGCGATCTTAGTTGATATTTACCTCATCATATTGATATATAATTCTATGAATGAATTCTCTACATACATAAATTAAAGACTTGTAATGGTGTGGAAAATAAACGATGGGTGAAAGAGATAGTGGCAACTGAGATTAAATTCTTCTCTCATGTCATTCCGTCATAACTGAGAATTCCGACTTTAATGGAGATATGCTCCATTAATCATTCTGAAACGAAGTGTTCACACAATGGGTGGGGAAAACAAAACGTAGAAAGGATGAACAGAACAGTAAAGGCTCAAGAACCAACCGGGAAGCACGACTTGCCTGTATTTTCTCTGCTGTAGTCACAGTTCTCCTGAACACTCAATAGCAACAGTAACAGTACATTACCTCTTCTTGATAGTTCATAAATCAATAGACAACACTACATAAAAAGTTGTACTCTGCGGTACAGGGTAAAGAGAGGAAGGGAGACAGATAGGCCACCGGCGATCTGTGAATATGACACAAATACCGAACACCTAGTATATGTTATTTTTGCTATCTTGTAGTTTTTTGCTATCTTGTAGTACCGGGATTGGAACAGTGTTCTACTGAACTACTAGAAAAAACAATGTTCTACTAAAAAGGACAGAGCTATATAATAGTACATTCATATTCATATTGTTTATCCTGTTCACCATGTGTTCATGTTGTCAATAGGCAAATGATGATTAGACTGCGCCCTCTGTACGAGGCAAGATGATTGAATTTATTTCGGACATGATTGATGTCAACTGATTCAGATAACGGACAAAGATCAACGCATATTCTGAAGAATTTGAAATATTCAATACGAAAGTTCTCCGTCGTCAAATATGACATATATATATACTAATTATATACATATATATATAATAATATCGACATGTACATAATATACTAATTAAATGTATTAATTAGAAAGATATACGTATAAAATCAATTTTATCGAAAAATAGTGTTGTTGCGCTACCGGGATTCGAACCTGGATCTATTTTCCAATCCGGGGAAGGTGTATTATCAACTATGCTACGGCGACAGTGCTTTTGACGACAAATTTTTGAACAAATGTAATACTTTTCAAATGAATATCTATCGTTCCATTATTTGAAAGCCATCTACTTTGTTCTTACGGAATCTCAAATACCTTTGAGTAAACCGATAGCAGATGCCAGATTGGAAAAGAGATCCAGGTTCCAATCCCGGTACTGCAGCTGTTAGAAACAAGTTGTGATAGAAGTTGTCTATGATTATGAGACGTTACTAGCAAGCCATCAAAATCAAATAGGATTATCCGAAAATTAACGGTTTAGAATATTCGAGCCTTAGTGATTTTTAATTTTTTAATTTTTTAATTAGCTGTAAATAAAAATCTGGCAACTTATGTAGTAGCTACATCATTACATCACGCGTGTGTCAAATTTCATCAAGATCGACTAAATATTTATTATATAGCGGTAATTTTTGAAAATACAGGTCGCTAATTACAAAAGTTCAAATATCTTCTAAACCGTTGAATTTCGGATAAACCGATTTGAATATCGATAGGTTGCTAATGATGTCCCCTAAGAGTAGGCTCTGTTTAGACTACCATTGCCTCCCGGCGCTTCGCCTGGCCCACTCGCAGTTTATTACCATCCCGGAGCTCCGACTAGTATCGGAGTTTTCATGGACCGTGTCATGTGCTATTATGACAACATAATAATAAGCTTTGTAAATCAAGTGATTTAAAACTAACTGAGCGGTACATCTTTGAATGTTTTGTTATCCGCGCCTATCGATAGAATTGAACCTATAATTATTATCTACCTGCTCAATACACCGATGGCCAAATACGCATTATGTAGTTTTAAAATTTAGCCTAGGTACAATTATTTCTAAATACTAATTAAATGTATTAATTAGAAAGATATGAAATGAATTTTATCGAAAAATATTCTTGTTGCGCTACCGAGATTTGAACCTGGATCTTTTTCTAATGCGGGGGAGGTGTATTAATCAACTATGCTACAGCATATATTCTAAATAATTACAACTTCACAATAATAATGTGTTCTCCTTAATAATATATAAGTTGTGTCAATGTGTCCAAAATTTAATAAAAATAATTATTAATTCTGGCATCTCCTATACGTTTACTCAAAGGTATTTGAGATTCCGTAAAAACAACGCAGATGGCTTACAAATAATAGAACGATAGATGTATTAATTTGAAATGTGTAACATATGGGTTCGAAAATTTGTCATCAAAAGTACTGTCGCTGTAGCATAGTTGGTTAATGCATGGATTGGAAATTGTTAATTCCCCGGATTGGAAAGAGATCCGGGTTTGAATCCCGGCAGCGCAACAATAATATATTTTGATAAATTATTTTATATGTATATCTGTCTAATGGATCTAATGGATGACAGATGAAGGATTAATTTGAAAATAATATTGGTTTTCTTGGTTTTCATTTTCAGCGTGAATTATTTGAAATTTCTCGACATCAACATTAAAAATTCAATTTTTATCTACATTTAAATTCCTTAGAAAAAATTATAGCAGAATAAAATATGAATTTAAAAAAACTTGTATTATTTGTTTTATTAAAAATGACAAAGCTCAAGTTTACAGGTATGACTTGATATTATTTTTCTCTCAATTAAAACATAAACTGGTCCCGGAACTGAATTCAAAGGCTACCGCTTAAATAGAACTGCATAGAACTGCGCGCCGTTGTGACTCAATAAATGCTCCTCCATTTTTCAGGTGAATTGTTTTCCGTTAAGACCGGAATTTAACGGCCGCATCCGTTTTATTCGCTATTCCGTTAAGAGTGCAGAAAGGAAATCCAAACGGGGGATGATAATAAAGGTAATAAAACCACTTCATTGGGAATCGACTTACAAAGGTTTTTTTTAAAAAAAACCCATTTATTTTCTGCACTTGATTGTTTTCAGGCTATTAATAAATGTGATAAATGGCAAACAACTTTATTTATGGTAGTAAACAAAAAAATTTTGTAAATTTTCAATGTTTTAATATTATAGAAAAAAATTATGTTTTCCTGTGCACAAAAAATACCTGGTTGAGTCTAAGTGTGGTGACTTTCCAATTTGACTGTGCCAGTGTAGTGTGTTTGAAAATACCACCAGATTCTCTTGGAGTTTTATCCTATTATCGAGCTGTTTGGTTGAGTCCCTGTAAGTGAAACTCAGTAGATGTGTGTAATAATTATAGTTTATTACAACAATGTATTTATAGAATGTACAATTATATAACTCAGATATTGATTACTGCTATTGCAAAGGAACGATGGAAAAGAGACCCGTTCTCCTAGTAATGGCCTCTCATAACCCACGACCTCCACCACTCATCTGACACACACACGCATACAAAAGTGACAGTTCTCACACTAAGCATTGCATCTGGGTGGACTTACCTAGGAGTTGTTTAAGGTGAGTCTGAGGAACCTAATCTTCAGATCTAACGCGTGTATGTGAATGTCGCAGTGTATATAAATTTGCGGCTAGAGCAGGTTGATGAAATGAAACAGAACTAACAATAGGTTTGCGTTTATTGTAGGATGATGCACAAGACTAGAGCGGCCAGGGAAGAAGTGATTGCATCAGCTGGCTTGTTGAACTTAGACGGGCCCAACAGCGCCGGGACCCCCGTCTCACGCCGATCCAATGAAGAAACTGCTGCCCAGTTAGGCGTCGGTAGCGCTCGGGCCTGCAGATTCTTGTTTGCGCTTGCATTTTATTCTTTTCAAAATACAAATTTATAGCTAGAGGTATCGCGAGCGTTATATTATTTTATTATTATGCCTCCCATATTTCAAGATTGGACGATCTTCCGGGAATAATTTATACATATTAAAAAATACAAATATATATTTAAATACATTAAACCAGGTTATATTCACTTGTGGGCGATCGCTCCACATTGTTGACATTATTATTGTCGTTATCACTCATTTTGGGGCTCTTCACTTTTCTTCTGATCTGTCCCCCTAAAAGGCTCTTTTCAGAGCCGCATCCTGGCAAAGCTCCCGCGAACGTGATCCTTTGCGACATAAGATCAGCTCTACAATACAGTTGAGACACTGAACTGGATTACGATGGCTTGTGACCTAATTGGAAAGTGACTTTTTAATATTCATTCATTCAACAAACTTCTATAGACCGGAGTGTAGGCCTTGGCTACTTTTATTCCACCATTTTTGGATATTCTAGGCTCATAAGTTAAAATAAATGTCACAATTTTCAGAGGCGTGAATTATCTTTGCGAGAAATATGTCCAACCCATTAAAAACGCTGAATCTCAAAGAAATAGGTTACGTAGAGGTTTTGTGATTATAATTATGGCTCCCCTATACTATTCTCATAAACTATTTTTTTTTAAAAATATTTTGGTTGAATTCAAAACGTCAAAACGATAAACGTAAATGAATTAAATTCTAGGCACGTTGAAATTAACTAAATGGTAGATAATCAAAGCAGTCTGTAAAACAGACGGTATCTATGTACAAATATGTACACCAAACCCTAAGAGATTGCAAATTTTCATTAACACTAATTCCCAGACGAATTAATTAACCATCGATCTATCAAGCCAGGCCTGAGAGGCTTCGTACATCGGAGACATAGTCAATTATCAATTCCACACAAAACCGTCTAATCTTAATGCATCACAAAATTGTATTTTCAATAGAGCTTACAATTAGAAATAATTGCCTAATGGTCGATTATTTGATTAGTCTCTGTAACAAGGGTATTTAATATAAATCTACTGTTACAAAAAATATTTTAAGCGTTGACTTTAATGACCTTTGCATTTTCAAGACGTATATCTGATGTCACGTTACTCCAAATTTTCTGTTTTTCGTTTCCTCCATTTATCGCTGTTTCTCTCCAGTATTACATAAATATATATATGTTACATTGTGCTGCATACATTTTTAAACTTTAACGATCATTTAAAATTTTACGCAGGCTTTTAAATGATCGCCGCCAGGATGGTAAAATAATACTATCTGATTGTTGGAGAAGCTTGTTGTGTTGGGCCACGACGAGGGACGAAGAGGAAGAGGAACATCCCCCAAGTGGATAAGGCAAGAGTCACTAATCTGGTTACAGCCCTAAGAAAAGTAGGAGAGCATAGTCAAGAAGGCGGGAGTTCGTAGAGACCGCGATCGTCAGGCATGAGAAAGCGACATGGATGACGTCTGGTGGCACGTACGACACATCGCCGAATTGGTAAAATTCTTTGCCATAATTGGTAGATCGCATTTCTTTTCTGGTAATAAATCATGTTAACAGCATTAAAATATACATATTAAATATTGGCCACGAAGCGGCCGCAATCTTGCAAAAACATTCTACAAAACTTTGGATCACTTTCAAGTGGTACATTTGCAGTATAATAAATAAATAAATGAAATTTTAAATAATCCACGTTTCAGAGAAAAGAGTACCCCTAAAGTGGAGAGCATTTATCGAACCATTCGACATTATTATTTGAAATTTAAGGGCGGAAACGCTTAGCGCCTCCACAAGTATCATAATTTGAATCTCGCATGCAATCGTTGGTGAAAATGCTTTTCTTCTTCAATCTTTTTCCCTCAATAAAGGTTTTAAAGATGTTGAAATAAAGTCATTACCGCCCTGGATTCTACCGACGAGACCGGCTTTGTTCTATTTGAAGAATTATGATAAACGTATCTTCTCGAATTCTATCCTTTTTTCAATCACACATTTCCATATAGAGAAGGTTTTATTTTTTTTATAGCACCTTAAGTAGGTATATTTATTATTTTCAATTTCATTTATTCGATAAATTGTGCATAGTAAGAAGTCTTCTTTCGTTTCACATCGATCACAAAACCTACTTCTTCTCAAGATCTTCTCTGGATATTCTTTGACACCCAACCTTCTGTTTTTTGGCATATCATAATTAACTTTTTGTTTTGTATTGATCGAACTTAAGATCACAAGCCACGGCGTCCCGAATTCATGTGAGCATATAACCTTACGTCAGTCAGCTGATTGCGCCAATTCGTGTCGCTTACGTAACTCTCTTTCGCGAGGAATGACTGACGCAATTAAAAATTATCTTTCATTTGTTGTCAAACTACTTACATTTATAGATATGTGCGTTTAAAGTCTGAACTATTTTCAAAGATGCACCCCATACTCGGAACCGATTTTAAAGACTGTAGTACTCATAACGTAATGATAAGAACAAAATCACGAACTGTAAGTCTATCGTAATAAAACATCTTCGTATGGACCATATGGTATTGTGAAAATAAAAATAAAAAAATCTCGTAAAAAGTGTATCGCTTTTTAGTGTTTGCGGGTATTGTAGCTTGGATCGCTCGCAAAAAAATAATTGATTATCTCCGAAGAGGATTCCTTTAATAAATAAACGAAATAATACGGGCTGTGAATGTACAAGCATGTAAGGTATTCAAAATTTTGCAAGTTCCATTATAATAAATTCGCCTCTCCCGCCTCGTACGGAGACTTATTGAAATGGCCCGAACGAGATTCACTAATGTATCGTTTCAAATAAATTTACACTCAATCTCTTCAGAAAAAGCGGAACAATGTAGAGTTCGACGGTTTAGTTTATTCAAGCGAGAGTCATTTGACAACAGAAATTGCTTACTTTAAAAGCCTGTTGAAAAAATACTTGTTTCATAACAAATTCGGGGGATAAAGGGATTTGTTTCCATGAGACAAATACAGAAAGCTTTTAATGAAACAGATTTCATCGGTGAAGTGCCTCTGGTTGGATGGAGGATAATCTGCTATTTTTGTTAGAATTACTGTAATCCCTTGATATCAAATTCATGGCGTTCCTTCCTCTTCCGCGGCCGTCAGAACTTCCGTTCCAGAACTGTCACTAGAGAAGTGTCTATTGCTTCTTCTACTTAGTCAAGATTGTAGAAGTCAATCGCGTCCACAATCAGCAACAACACCGACGTCCCCTGAACTGTTAAACTAGGTTTTCATCAGCCGCAAAAATACACCAGTAATATGTGCCAATACAATGTGCCCGCAGCCATTCGGAGGCCCGCCATATCCCATTGCAGAGCTTTTCTGACCTTAGTTAGACCTTGTTTTATTTATACTAAGGCTTTTCTTCTTATATATATTGTCAAATCTGGATACTATATCTGTGCAATTCTGGTTCAAAGCTTAGAGTACCATCGTTAGAAATTAAAGTTCCTAGGTTTATAGTTTGTTAGTTTTCTTTTTATCTGCAACATACGATGGAGATGCTAACTCGAGCACCAGTATGAACTGGAGATTTTTTGATAACTCAGTATCGCTAACATCTAATTCCTTTACTTTCTTGAATGATCCTGCGCATGTATCGATCCTTCGAGTACCACTACACTGTCTCCATCTATGGACTAAATTTGATATTCATTTACCCTGAAACAGCATATATGTCACAATGAAAACAGAAGCGTTTCCAAATATTAACATATATACAACTTTCGAAAATTTGATAGATATGGAGATTGATTGATCACTTAAGCCAGCCGAAGACAGATCGTAAGCCCCGTAATTACCCATACTTCCATATTTTCTTAATAAAAATAGCTTCGTCGTTATGAGATATATATTATTTGTTTGATAACTTTATTTTTGATTGATCAGATGCAGCGAGTATTGCGAATTATCAATTTAACTAGTTTTGTAATACATTACGTTGCCAAAGAAAGTAAATAAGCGAATTTCTTGTAGCACAGTGGAAATTTCAGCATTAGTGCCAAGCTTGTGCAAAACCACACAACTCTTCATTCAAGGCGTGTTTTCTTACAGTAGTAGTTTTGGCCATGGTTTATTTGAGTCCTCTCTTGGGTGAGGAGCCCTATCCTAGAACTGCATTCCCCTTCACATATTGTGCAGGTGCAGACCTATTTTCCTGCCTTCTTTTTACTTCTTCAATATTTGCAAAACTACTCTGTGGCCTCATTTTATATTAATAATTACACAAAATACTTTGTTTAAACCACTATTTATTAATTATTCTAGATGTTTTGATGCGTATGGTGAATAAGTAAGAACTAACATGAAAACAAATTTAAAATGTGACTGTTTGCAAAGAACCAAAGTTATTTATAATATTAAGCTCGCTATTAACACTTTTTCTTGTTTTTAAAATTTCAAATTTATCTAACTGTAAACCCCTTGTATTTGTATATTTAATTTTTAAACCCTTATTAATATCAAAGTAATGTTTTGTTTCCAAAAGATGATTGGAAAATTCTGAATAGTTATTGTTATTTAAGCATCTCAAATGCTTCTTAATTCTAATATTAAAATTTCTGCAAGTTTTACCTATATAAAAATAATTGCAAGCATTGCAAATTAATTTGTAGACCCCCGATTTTTTTAAATATCGTTCTTATCCTTGTTATTTAATATAAAATTCTTTAATTTGTTATTAGTGTAAAAAACTGGTTGTAAAGAATTTGAGATATTTCTACTTAACTTATATCTTTAACTTTTTTCGGTTATTGTGGCAGCTTCCTTTTGTTTACATCTTTTTTCAGCGCAATGACGCTTCACGCTTCACGTCGCTTTCACTTTCATAGCTTCCCAATGTCGGAGAGTACTATAACATTTCTGTACAAATTCATTTTTTCAGACTGTATTTTGAATCTTTTTCCTGGCCTGCTTTGTCTTCTTTTGCCAAGAAATAACGCAAGTTAGCTTTTTGCGAAGGCATGTTTCATCCATGTTGTATGTGTTAAAGTTATCCAAACTATGTTTGAATCAAGATTGTGTCAGAAGGTTAAGATGCTGTGAGACAGAAGCTTCTAACTTATTTTTGTCTCACGCATATCGGTTATGTGTCGCAGTGTAAGGTGTCTGTTGTAACTAGAGTGGTGTATATAAATGAAAGAGCACTTACAAGGTTTCGTTTATTGAGGTGATGAATTAATACAATTTAAATACGCGGTTGAACTCTGGAATGGCTCGCTGGAGATGCTGTTGAGTTGCAATGTTGGTGTTAGGACGGCCTGCGGAGAAGTGATTGCTAGTTGGTTGGCAGTACACGTCTCTGGTGCATAGTGTTTATTTGTTTCTGCTCATTGGTCACTCTAGTTTGGGCCCTAATGGTTGACAGATGAGCCCTTACCTAGCCATGTCTACGAGCGCGTGTAAGGTCACCACAACGTATACACTGTATCAGTGTTTGTCTTTCTAGAACAAACTAGATTAGATTTGATACATCTAAGATCTTTCAGTTGTTTTGATATCTTCGTTCATCGGATAGGAAAGGCGATGGATTTAAATCGCCGCACGTACACATACATGACAATAGTTTGTGTTAGTAATTAGCAGTGTTCCAAATTCGTAAACAAACTTTGGCGCGTCTTTTCGAATCAACCGCGACCGTTGTTATTGACACATTTCCGCGTCAAATTTCCCATCCGTACATTTTCTTATACTCGTCTTTTCAGTGTGAAATGTGACCTTGACGCCAGCAGACGTCAACTTGACCGATATTTGTTTGATCGACATCGCGATAGCATTGGTGTGGACTTTTCAGCTCCAGTGCACCAGCATTTTTTGTAATCCTGCGATTTATATGCACAGTGATATTGTTTGTCTGTGCCATGAGTGAACTTGTGACATTGCTGTATTCAATTGTGATCGGAGATTGGCTAATATGCTTGCTATTTGTGTGATCTCAGCGATAATTGAAACCTTATCCTTCGACTAAAACCCTTATTCCATCACCGACCTCATCCTGTACCGCGTTTCCCTACTTCCCTCCCCTACCCTGCGGTGATTCCGATTTACGACCGGAACTGTCGTATTCCATTCCGCGGGACGTGCGACCCGGGGATTTTTTCTCAATTATTTTGCATCACCATATTAATTTAACACCTCAGATACTTATGATTGTCATGTTTTGTCAACTGTCTGATCGATGTGTTCTAAAGTGAACAGTTTGTCCACAGCGAGGCCACTCGGGTCGTTTCCTTGAATCATTCATGTGTGCAACCAATCGGATGCGAAACAATTTACCACCGGATTTATTTCTTCCTTACAATCCCGATATTCATAGGATTCGTATTATCGGTGTTTTTTTTGTAGGTTGTTGCTAAGTATAACATGGTATTGTTTTATAATTTGTGTTTCAAAGTAAAATAGTGTATTTTATTTTAATAAAAATAGTTGTTGTTGATTAAATTTTAGAAACCTAAGAATATATACAATTTTATTTTTGTTTACTTTTGATATATATACATATATTTTTATTTATTTTACAAATAACAGTCTCACTGTTATAATTTATATTTTACCCTAACGTTATTATTATACTTGTCAAAATAATGTATGATAATTTATTTTTACTGTTTCTTTTATGTTATATATTTAGGTATAATTTTTTGTTTATTAAATAAATACATACCCAGTGAATTGATTCAACTAAGAATGCCATCCCTGTCTGTATCTAACCAAAGGGTGTGCGTAAACAAACAGACAGACGAAATTGTTTACCTTCCATCCCCTAGAAGCGGCGTTAACACGTTAACTTTACAATACAGTCCCCCCCGTGTATCTGTTGTTGAAATTCCTGGCCTCGCTGTGGGCGGTTTTTAATTAAATTTATAGGGGATTTTTTTCAGTTTGTTAAGTGAGTTTTGATAATACAATACATTGAGTGATATCATTACAAATATTTGATCAATTGTATTTGAATTATTACAATCAAATCATTTATTAAACCCGCTGATTTCAAAAGTTGTCATGTCTATTTTTGGCACTATTTTGTCAAGTTCAACACAATGTTTCTGATAGTAGTAAGAAAGAGTCTTTTTATTCTTCGTGTACCCTATCCGTATCTTTACTGCTGCCCGGAAAACCTCTACAGTAGACTGGTCAAACTCTTACCCATGCTATGTTATTTGTATTTTTGTTTCATTGTTTTTATATATCTATATTGTATTGAAATTTGTTTATTTAATATTTTTTAGTTAATTCCTCAATAAAGTGGTAGTTCTCGGAGTTTATGGGGGTATTTTTTTAATGACAGCTGTGCGGCATCGCCCTGTCACTATATGCATAACGTTGTTGCACAGTTGTCAAAGTAGCATTAAATAAATGCCAACCAGGCGGCGAATGAGTAGAACCATATAGGAGCTATTTTTTATAAACGGTCCTGGGTAAGCGGTAGGTCTACCCTCGTAGCCATCACGTTCTTCATCTTCCAGAGCCCTAATTTCCAGGAATCTTTCCCTGTATTATGAGATGCAAGATCTCGTACTTCTCCGGATGTCTCTTCATATGTCCGAGATTATTATTATTTTAAATACGTATTCATCCGAACCATAACGTTTTCTGCTAAAAATGCAGTTTAACTCATCAAAATGTAGTTTAATTTAGAAACAAATGTTTAACATACGCGGTAATAGAGCGCAGCATGTTTGTACAATATACCAAAACAAATATTAACTAAATACCAACATAAGAAGAAAAAAAACATTAGGCCCGTTCAATTGTAATACATTGATATACTTTAACAGTAACTATTATATATCCATCCACATTATTTTGATCGTTCTTCTCTGGATCCACATCTCAAAAACACTTAAAATTATGTATTACTTATGAGGCAGCCATAAGAATGTTCAAACTCCACCAGAGATCTCTATCTTTAGAGACTCGGTGTGTGTGCCGTGCGCCGCCCGACCGTGCGGTAATCTTATTTATAACTTCGCTTAACTTTACAAGTAACGTTGCTTTCTACATCCAACATTATCAGCCATTTTCATCTGCTGCTGTGTGAAGGCCTTTCTAAGAGTCTCCTACACTTCTCTATTGTTATTCGTTGCCACGTATATCCGCAGAATTTAATGTTTTCTTCAGTCGTGTGGGTTTTGGAGCGATCTGTCGGCATTTTGATACTCCTCGGATACTACTGGATGACTGCATTCATCCAATAATTGTCCATATTCTGAACGATTTTTTTACAAATTTAATTATTGTAGATCGTGCCAAGCCGTTATGGCATCCATTAAATCAACTATTCTCTTATCTGTTCCCTTATTCACATAATTTCTTTTCGATCTCTGCATGAGATCAACATATATGTATAGATGTTTCGTAGTCGTACGTGAGCACTGGAACAAAAACAAGCGATTGGAAAAATACAGAATGTAGTCAGGATAAAAGTAATTTGGGAGAGGGACACAAATAAAGAACAGGGGATCTTGAGGAGCAACTGGAACCAGGAAGAAACACAACCCACTTGAGAGTTGCTCCTTTAGGTATCTGGATTTATTTCTTTCATTGAATCCACAGATCTTCTAGCTCTATAAAATTACACTTTGTTGATAGCGCACTGTGTATAATAGCATAATCGGTACGCACGGTAACGAGAAACCCATTACACTCAAAAGTCAGTTTGACGAGCTCGACAGCGGGTCAGAAATGGTTAAACAATGGCCGCATTTAAAGAAGAAGAACGTGTTGTTCCATTAACACATTCTCAGATTTGACCCAGGTGTGAGTAAAAATATTTGTTTAATGCTGTTTTCCTTTTAGCTAATCTTTTATTAAATATTTTGAAATAATTTGAGATACAAATAAATGTTATCGGACGAGATTCAAATGAGTTATTTGTAAAAAAATGTGAAAAAACGCTCAAAACCTGACCAAAGACAGTCGGATTGAATCTCAGCGCTTACGCCGAAACATATATTGTCAACATTTTGAACGGGCAGACAAAAAATATCAGGTATGTGTCCATGTATTTTTTTTTACTTATTTTCGTCCGATGGTCCCTAGACAATGCCAGTAATATAATTATAATTGTAAGTTTTATGACACTACCTGCTCGGGTGTCGACGAGAAGATCACATGCTCAGTGGATGTTTGTATTTTGATGCGTAAGAATATGTACATTATTCAGAATATTTTTTAATTTTTAACTTTAATTTTTTTAGCAGAAACATTACGATACATCGTGTCATTTCATTAAATCATATTTAAAATGAAATACCTATAAAAAATCTTCCACAAAACGGTTGAAAAACGTAAAACTTGAGGTGGGTCTAAAATGACCCACCACCGCCGGTTTTGTTTTGACCCACTGGGCTGTATGTGTTAAGATAACGCACCATCTCATACTTCGGTGTCAAAAGTCACGAATTTAATGAACTCTAATTTTCGCTCACATACACAGATTTTCATAAAATGAGGAAGTCATCGCATCCTTAGACGCCTATTTTGTATAGAAAGATCAGACTAACCACATAAACGGGTTAAATATGTCAGATCATCGCCAAAAAAATGTATTGACTTAAAAAGAGATTATGTTGAAAAATAAAACAGACCAAAAAGATACTTGTTCCACTATTAGGCTAAAAGCTTTTCAAACCAACTTTTATACTTTTAAATAGATTTGGCACTTCTCTTCAATTAAGTGTTTGATTTTCTAATCAATTTTCATTTGTGACGAACAAAAGGACATAAAGGTGGATTTATAAGTTGCCTAATAGCTAAAGTGTATGTTGGATTATTAGACATTTATGAACGTATATATTATTATATTAGTCATTTAGGTGATGAATTTTCTCGGAGGTAAATTTTTGGAAGAGAATTATTGGAGGTGAAATATTATAGGTGAATTATTGGAAGTGAATTACTGTAGGTGAATTATTGGAAGTGAATTATTGAAGGTAAATTATTGGAGGTGAATTATTGGAGGTGAATTGTTGGAAGTGAATTATTATAGGTGAATTATTGGAAGTGAATTACTGTAGGTGAATTATTGGAAGTGAATTATTGAAGGTAAATTATTGGAGGTGAATTATTGGAGGTGAATTGTTGGAAGTGAATTATTGGAGGTGAGACCCTCAGAAACAAGGTATGTCCTCTTGAGAGGAAAACATAATTAAATCAACCTTATTTTGTACATTAGTTAAATCTATATCCATATTTAAGTTTGTTAGTCATCTTTAATTGTAATAATTGAACTTAATGATTATTGATATTTCTAATTAGTTACATTTAGCCAGATTATAATATTAAATCTATCATTACCCAATTCAAATCAATTACTTTGTTCGGATATTCGTACCGAGTTGAACCGGTTCTTGTTTACCGTTCCGAATACAATTTATATTCGATACAATTTTGGCAACTCCTCTGGCCTCGGTTGGAAAGTTTCTCTATTGTGAGTTTATGTGAAACGGATAGCCTCTGTTTGTCCGTTTACCGGTCATTCAAATAATTTCGTGATTGGATTCGCCTCAAAGATCCTATTACCAACTATTTTATTACTGTCGACGTTCACAATTCACAATGAAACAAATATAATCATCCCTTAATATACTACTTTTAGACAATTTATGTAGTAGTTTTACATATATTTTAGATTGTCCGTATTTATATATGTGTTATATATGAAAATTTTAATTATCGATGAGAGCGATTTAAAGACTTCCACATCAGACCAGTAATAAAAACAGACATCAAATAAAGTGAAAATATAGGAGAGGGGTTTTGAACATTAGTTGCGGGATGAAGGGCATTCTACACATATTGTTGGTGGAAACATAAATCACATTTATATAACAGTAAAAGTATTTACTCTTCGAAAATTAAATCTTCGAGTAAACAAGACGTATTTTTACTATATATATATATAGCATTGAAATTTCGTTCCGACAGTCATATTTTTAAAAAAAATCGCTGAGCTATTTGATAACGTAAGTGGTGTAAATATTAGAACAAAGAATTTGCGTTAGTTCATGTCTATATATTTGGCGGTCTGTGTATGTAGTTTTTTTCGTACGGAATTCAATTTTCATAAAACAAGAAAAAAATCAAAAGTTCTGTTTATCATAAAATCACGCATGAGATGCACCCGTCCATCCCGCGTGCATGATCGAAGGTCATGCTTACGCCATGGTATCGTTGTAGTTGCTCGCGCTCCGCCCCGCGTGTATTATGGGCTAAAGTACGTTGTAAAAACTGATAAATATGTGATAATTGTGTGTTATTATTTGAAAACCACTAATATAATATAACATTTAAAAAATCATTGCTACTTAAATACATTGAAATAGTCAAACATCTAAAATATCGTAGTTGGTGGGAATTGGTGAAATGCATAGTTGGTGTAGTTCGTTTATTGGCGTAGCAGATAGAGAAGGAAGAATACAAGAGATAGTAGAGCGAGAAATACGATGAGTAGAGAAGCGAGTCGACGGTGTTCGGTGTCGGTTCCAGAACGGCGGAACGAAAATTGTGGGTGAGCGAACGGGCCAGACTGTGGCGGCAACACTCTGCCGCCGGCTAGGTATTGAATGCAGGCTGGAAACAGCGGTGAATTTGAACCTTATATAGTTATGACACTACCTTAGTATCGAAATATACTTGTAAATATGGAGATTAAAAGTTCTAAGAGTACAGTAAATAACTTACCAGTAGTATTTTTTCACGACTGTCTTGTGTACCCAACCTCATCAGTGTCATGATTCATCGTGATCGAAAGTTCAGCTCCAGAGGTCAGACACAGTATTATGCCAACTGGCATGATAGCTCTACGTAGAAGCAAAGTATTTTTCTCCAGGCAGTTCCCTCATTACTGAAGGTCGTGACATCTGGGTTATGATCTGTTGATGTCCTTGAAAATTCTACAATTTTGGATAACCGTTTCTGGTCAGTCTATCGAGTTGTAGATCGCCATCTCTTTCTCTGGCCTTCCGCCTGTTCAGTCACTATCAGCTTATTTAGGTTATCATCATCTTTGCAAGTTACATTTCTCACTTAGAATGACCTTTGTCTTCAAGGTCAGCGTCCAGAGCCTATGGATGTACATCGCTTACGTAGGTTTCGCTTCCTAGATAAAACAATGCCTGTCTCTAATTAAACAACAGCTGTATCGCCGCCCAACCGTCCATGGTAACCATCCAAAGGTTCAGAGTGAAAGCTTTTTCATTATTTGACAATAGCTTTGGTTTGTTTAGTAACCGGATCCAAATGGCCAGATTCCCCCCTTCTTTTTAATTCTCCCTTCTCGTATCTCTCCCAGCATCTTACCGCATTGAAATTGACCACTCTGATAAAATAAAGCACATCCATGTGAAATAAAATAAATGCTAGACAAGAAATAGAGTTTATTTCTAAATACCATCTTATAGGAGTTAGCTTTATCAGTTAATATAGACTCGAAATGTGTGTGTATTTTAAGTTGTCGAGTCACTCGGATGGAATCACTGATGTTTAAAGGTTATGTAATTCGGATTAGAAGATTTCGTACATTGTAAAACTAAAGGTCCTATTTATGTCGCAGTGTATATGAATGTGAAATGTGCGAGTGTGTATATATGCTGAGACTACAGCGAGATATTTAATTAAAATAGGATTTACAAAATTTGGCGTTTATTGCGGGTCGATTCACAATTTAAAGTACAGCGAACATAAAGTTAATTTGCGAACGAAGTTCGTAACTTGGGTTGTTCTGGCCTTCGCTAGCTCCCAGTGTTACGAAAAATGTTACCTTCCTTTTCTCTTAAATTTATTTCTCAGCGAGAACACCATGAGACAACTTGGCAAGGTTCATGATGTTCCTGACGTATTGGTTCGTCATTAAAACAGGAGGGTATCAACAGGATAGCTTTAATGAAATAATGAGTAAATGCTAGTTAGAAGCCTCTTGGGCGATGTTTAATGAGAAAATCTAACAAAACAATTATGCCTGATAATCTCAATACTCAATCCTAATACTCAAATACGGTTGATCTCGGTTAACGGTTGCCACTAAAAAGAAATTCGGGTTGAAATCCATAGGCGACTTACCTGGTGAGGTGGCTCCATTCCAAACAGCTAGTCCGGTCCCTGGCTAAATAGGCGAGGCGACGGTCGACGGGATTCCGAGCAGCAGGCGCAGCCGTGATGAAAATATCTCGATGTGGATTTTAGACACGCATGCTGGGTTTAGACACAACGCGGCAAACGCTGTTCCTATCAGACGGCACGTGTTACGGCAAGGATATTGCATCCGTACCGTTTGTTTTTTTTAGTGATTTCGTAATTAATTAAACTTAAAATAACTTCGCGCCACCACTATCTTTTTAGAGCTGTACGTCTCCATGCCAAAGATGCATCTACTCTTGATCCTTGACCTAGCGCGACTGCCCTTTCATTTTTTTCAACGGGTGCGTTTGCGCTTGGGCACGTGACTGATTTGCGCCTGCGCAACAGAGCGCAGATCGTCCAGACATCTACATTCTGGTGGTGAGAATTGACTTCATAACACTAGGACGTATTATTAACTGCATCGCTATGGGTACCAGGCGGACTGATATGGCTATCAAGTGTCTGGATTGCAGGTCGCCTAAAATATCAAATTATAAATTATCAACAACTTCAAATATCTTTCATAGGATTTCTATAAATAAATGTCTCTCAGATATCTCATATAAATCTGATTTTGCATTGCGGCAAAATTTTTAAGTTTCGCTGCAGCATTAAATAAAATATTCATTTACTCTCTCAGAAATTTAAACAAAGAAATACTATACTCAATGAAAAGAAGTGTATTAATTGGAAAGCTGGCACAAAAGTTGATTAAATGTTGCATCCAATGCTTTAATTATTACCAGAAAAGATCTGGCTCCGGTGGATCGAAAGCCGGGGCAACGCCACCGGTTAGGCTCAGTCTGTGGGTGTATGTGTGTATTATGTCGGTATGGCTGGCTCGGGTGGATGAAAATGATATCAAACAATGCAAACACGTATAACTTCTATTACAAAATATAATTCTGGGTATACATTAAAATGCCCGACAAATTACAGGAACGAAAAGAGTTCCATATTCTGTTTTGGCCAAAAGTACTACCGAACAACGTTAGACACTTAACAGGGTATCCCGTAGATTGTATCGATTAAAATTATGGTTTAGTTGACGTAACCTGAATTGGATTCAAAAAGTAAAATGATGGCAGATGGATCTGGGCTACCTTGATCTAAATCCTGGACTGGACGATAATTTACACTTCCATTCGTAGGTTATTACGCTCGGCGAGACTTTCGATCCGCAAAAAAAGTCTGTTGACAGGTCCCTAATTAGTAGTTGGCTAGAGCGAGACAGGTATATTAAGGTTATTAGAGAGACGGAATCCGCAGGGAGTGCTCGAATTGCATCAACAGCAGGGTTTGAGATTTTACAAATGGAGTGTGGTAACTGTTCTCAAGTCTCATCTTGCTTCTGAATGACATCAAAAGCACGCCATCTTGTACGAGGTCAAGTTGTAAGGCCGAGACTCATTAACGCAGCTGCCAGCCGGGAACTTCCTCACGGATCCCACTAGGAGATCCTTGGGGTCCAGATATCTCCGAAATCACCGCGACTAACGAGCCTTGTCGCGTTAATCCTTTTCTTCTCGCCATTATTCACGGCTCGCCCCGCTGCCCATAGCCACCGCAGCCCGTGCGAAAGACCTTTTTTTGCCAATCATCCATCTCATCTTTTTTACACGTCTAGTCCTCCGACCAATGACTACTTGTTCTCTCGAGGTTGGTGTAATAGGTGGCTTTCGGCGCTGGCATCATATTTTAGAATACTCATTAAAATGTATTATTTTATTATTATTGAAACGAAGGAAAAGAAAAACTCCATGAATTAAACATTAATTCTCGATTATGGTCTGAATTCAATAAAAAATTCGACACCAACAATTTATTTAATAATTAAATGTAATTGTACAATATAATTTGGTCTTACTTTTAGGTCATAAAAACCCCTCAATAATGATATTAAATATTTATTATTAAATACATGGGTAGTAGTAATTTACCTTGGTATGATACGAAAAGCTCAGATGATTAATTTGAGAAAATAAAACGACTAGAGACTTTTTTTTTTGATAAGTCGAGAGACAAAGAGCCAAAATATACCCACGACAAGCCATTTACTGCGTTCTTAGAATTGGTACATATATTTTTTGTACGCGACGATTTATTTTTCTATTAACATTTTTCTGTCTATCTGTATTTAAAAGTCACTGTTTCTGAACTGGATTGACTTTCTTATTAACCTTTCCTCTCCGATGATGTAAACCGAATTGACATTGCCTCTAATTATGTGAATATCTCTATAAATACAATGAAAACAGAGTCCATATTTTAAGTATTCCTCCGTAATATATTTATGCATTGGATAAAATAATTACAATATGTAACTATTTATATTTTCTCGAAGAACCTGACGCGAATTTGTCAATACGTGTACGAGTGGAGAAGTGCGGATGGCGCAGGGCGCGAAGTGCCGGATGCCGATCGTCACTTTATTGGCAGAGTGTGCGCTGGCCGAGTTAGACGTGTCTTTATGTTGTCGTTCGTAATGATCAATATTTTTTCTGATTTTTAGCGCTTTAACACAATAATTGGTAAAGGCGAGAGCCCCGGTTTTGGCCAATGCCCCAGTTTTGGCAACTTGCCATTTCGGATGTCCAAAAATAAAGAATTGATAATAAACTATCGCGTTAGTTTATGGTAAAATATCTGTTAATTATGATCTTTTTTGAAATGTGGTAGTAGTAGAAAAGCGTATCTGATTTCTAATATCTTTGTAGTGAATTTGTGAAACGAAATACTCTAATTGTAGATAATTTCTTAAGTAAAACAATGAGTAATCCTTGGTAAGTAATCGAAACACATCTTTTGAATATTTTTATTTTTGATTTGAAATCAATTGAGGCTTATTTAATAAACGTGTGAGAACTTGATTTTGAGGTTTGTTTGATGTACATTGAATTCCTGATGCTATAAATCGACGTAGCTACAACTAATACAACAATGTGTACGTTGCTTGGGTTCGGGCCATGTTTGTGGCCGTAACTGGCTCCCATATTACTGCAGGTTTGGCCATTATGGGTTGTATTAAATATATCTTAGCCCTGGTTCAGAATTATGAGTTGTTAATTTTTTGTTGTTTATAGATTGAGTAACATTGCACCAATTAAAGAGAAAACTTCTTAGTCATAGAGTCGAAAACGTCAGAAGATGAAGAAGAACAATTTTCTTTACGAGATTCAAACGATTCAAATGTTTTAGAAGAACTTTCAACCGGAAAAACAATTTGATAGCATTTTGTCATTTTTGTGTACAAATGTGAATATTTTGTAGGCAAAATTGGATATAAATATGGAAGCGGTTATGATAAGGACAATGCAAAAATCATTAAATAATTGTAAATGGCCAGACAAACAAGATTAAAATTTATATTATTTATTCGACATTAAACAAAAAATTCTATCACCACAGAAAAGTAATTCGAATAGAAAATTTTATCACGTTCCTGAAATGACAAAATATAGATATTTAATAATAAGTGAATTCATTATTATTGTTGGTTATTTTTAATAAGTTAACTAATTTATAAATGACCCAAAGAGAGTACTGATTAGTGATTAGTGAGAAAAAATTACTGCTAAGTTAAATATTTTAAGTTTAGTTTCGGTTAGAATTTAAAAGTCACCACCGAATAAGATATTTCGGATTAAAAGCATCATAAAATTATTATTTTTATCAATAAAAATATTTATTTGAACTACAAAGATCATTGTAACACCCATAATGTGTAAAATCTTTGTATAATATAATGGCCAAAACTGGTGCACTAATATGGCCATTATATTATATTAGCGGCCAAAAATTGTGATTTCAAACCTTTTTAAAAAAAATGTTATTACAAACAAAATAATGCACTCCTAAACCTGAAGGATAAGTGTCTGACCTATTCTGTGGAGTTTTGAAACTAACGTTATACCCATTAAACTATCTACTTTAACACAGACTGCAGTCTAGTAATGTAGCCAGGACAATGCTGTATATATCAGAGGTGGAGTCTACTCCATCCCACACAATAAACTACGAGTATATACATAATTTCAATATAATTATATCTTATGTTTATTATATTATATTCACCTCTGTTACAACAAAAATATGTATGTCAGTATGTCAATAAATAATGATGAAATTTTAAAAGTACAAATTTTATTAAAGTGGTCAGAACTGAGGCTTTTGCCCTATATATATATATATATATATCTACTATTATTTGAATTATTAATGTAAGTAATAATTGTAAAATATTCATATTCATCCGACTTAAAAATTGCAAATATGTACACAGATTTAACAGCACCAGAACGCGTTTTTTTAAATTTAACGCCTTTTAACATTGAAAACCGATCGTTATAAAACAAATTATTACCCGCATAAAGTATCACATACTGTTACTAATTTAGATTATTCTGAAAAAGGTTACGTTATGATTTTATAATATATTTTAGTATGTATGTATGTATGTAAAAAAAACAATTTGTAATAAGGAATTTCCAAACAGCCACGAGTTCAAAATAATAGAAATAACACGGTGTAATAATATATTATATTATCATTATCAAAGTAAATCAACTGCTTGGATGTACGGCTACAGCTCGTAAATTGTAAGATCTAAGTAAATATTAACGCTGGTGCGTGGAAACATTGTTATTTCTGAGCACTCGCTGCCTGAAGACGTACAATACGAGCAGATACAGCACCGAACACTGATTTTTACTTACGGCTTCTGTTCGTTGGACGTCACGCCCTTTGATATATTCCAACAAAAATTTTACATTCTCCTGAATGTAAAATTCATGTGATGAATCATTCGTCAAGTGTTATTTCAAAACATGAAAACGGTGACAAATTTTCAATATTAACCCTGCCTTCCTGAAGCGGGGTATTCACATTCCCCATAGATCGCTTTAAACTCGATAACTCAATAATTATGCAAACAATTTCATTATTTTTTTTAATCTTCACGGAAATAATTCTTTTTTTTTATTATTGTTTTCGGTCCAGTGATCTTCGCGCGCTACATACACCTGCGCATGTCGATACTATACCCCTGTGTCTTATTTTTTAGTTATTGTGCGTATTATTTGTTTCACTCTAACTGATGCACTGGATAGCCCCATCCTACAGATGCGAACGAGGGATACAGCTATATCGCTTATCGCGACTTGCGGCATTCGGACAAGAAACTTCCAGCGAGGCGGTCTGGCCCGCGTCGCCCGTCACGAACTTTTTATTATCGTTTGTATGAATATGATCTGGGGTATTTTTATACCCCCCTTCGGACTACACGAAAGTTCTGACAGCTTAGTGACGAAAAGGTCAACTAAATTTTCTAAATTATCCGGGAATTCATATACATGGTGTGGTGGGATAAAGTCCCGTGGACTGTATCGATTACAATAATGATTTCGTTGACGCAACCCAAATTGGATTCAGGAAAGAAAATAATGGCAGATGGATCTGGCTTACCTTGCCCTAAAGTCCTGGATTGGACGTCGTTTTTACCTCCAGTTGACTCTCATCTTTTTAGTGAAAAAATGAGATATCAACTGCACTTCATGAGCTGTTTAGAACACCGACTCTTCGTGGTCCTAGCGTTACGCGCGGCGCTGCTTTTTTAAAGGTAATAAAACACAGTTCTTGACAGTTCGGTATATACTAAGTAATTTTAAATATGGATTAAATATATTAATTAAAAATATAAAATTTAATCGAAAAATATTGTTGTTGCGTTACCGGAATTCATACCTGAATCTCTTACCAAATCGGGGAAGGTGCATTATCCAACTATGCTTCAGCGACGGTACTTTTAACGATAAATTTTCGAACATATATGTTAACTTTTTGATATTAGCACATTTAATTGTTCCATTATTTGAAAAAGCCATCTATCTTATTTTTACGGAATCTCAAATACTGAGGATGTGTACTGGCTTGCAGTACCGTGTCGAAAGCAGGGCGTGTCGCATATAGATGCTGACTTGTAATACCGTGTCGAAAACAAGTGTTGTGTAAAATGAGTAGTGTTGTCATATATATAAGTTCCATTTACTATTGGATCAGTATCTGCGCGGATTATTAATTTTAGGCCATCATCCACATTATTGTTCACTGGTCTTGCTTTAACTCTGATCTGACTCCTTTGGATAATTTGAATAATTGTACTATGCATCACCGACTACTTCGACGGCTTCGGCACCACAATACGCATCATCGAGTGAGTTAAATATTGAATCGAACCCTTGTAACCTCAATAAACCAAATCATTTCATTAATTATAACTTCATGTAATTTCATACTCCACACGAACATCTAGAAACATGCACGCGACATACCTACATAACGAATCCGAGATTTGAAGCGGGTATCTTTCGCATCTGTACCTTATGATACGCATCATCCTCATCACAATACATGCATAACCTCCAAAGTGATGTAGATTTAAACAACATGCATGATTATATAACCTCTATATGTATGTAAATGTATGTTACAGCTTACTCGTAACATACATTTCTTAAATTCTGTACGAGTAAGTCAACCTTGCCCAACACTAACAAATAAGGGTTGGCATTTATTTCTGCTTATTTGGATGTTGATCATGTCTCCGGCGACGGTATTTCTAGTCGTGAAGCCTTCAACAAACAACGCGTGTGAAGTAGATACCTAAATTACCGACTCGTCTGATATCCACCTAACATGCTGCCGACTCGGTTTCACTGTTTAAATTAACAACCCCGTCGTGTCCGACGAAGGCCGCAATATTTGCATTCTTGCTGGAGAATAATTTTCACATTAAATTAATGTACTTTACATCGTTCCAATCTATTTTAGAATTTTTCAAATTGTTTGAAATAAAAGCAAATTAAATTAAATTGTATTTTCTTAATTTGATCATATACAAGGTGTAACAGATCGATATTTTATGGATTGATATCTGATCACATTAGAATGAATTTTCCTGTATATTGTGACATTTAAAAATTGCGCGGCAGACCGAGCGCTACATTACCGATCCGAGTGGTGACGGGCGTAAAAAGAGAGAAGGCGGACAAAGAAGTTGACTTGGAATCGAGCTAGCGAGGCGGATAGAGCGCACTGAGTGGCGCTCCACCGACAATATAGAAAGATTTGGAAGAAGGATTTCTGAGATGTGGTGGATGCGGGAGGTTTGAGGTCCCCGATCCATCCACATCATGGACCAATTCCCTAGTTGGATGCTGGAGGAGAATCTCAGCTGGTATCTGTGCAGACTGGTACGAGAGAAATGTATAATGTAATAATCTAGAAGTTTACCCCATTATTCATTAAAAATTCCCATTAATTCGACACAGCCACACTGAAATATTACACTGGAGACACCCACAGACTGAGCCTAGCCGATGGCGTGATGCGCTGGCGTTCGATCCACCGGGGCCAGCGCGTTGTGTAACAATATATTTTTAATTGATTAATTTGATTTGTATTAAAATAAATTTATGTTTAACCTTTCTAATTTGTCCTTGTAATAAAATATTATAAAAATGTTAAAAATAATCTTAAAACACAGTCTTTATCTATTGAACGGACTAAAGTAGTATATGTACTTTCAAAAATATATTCGGTTTTCCGAAGGTATTGTATCCAAACACACCCGAGATGAAGTCATTGGGGTAGATCTAAGGGTAATAATACCCCCACTTCTCAGATAGAGATATCTTAAAAACCCTTTTTGGATTCTCTCCAGTTTATGGATGTACACCACCTCATGGGGCCTGACATCATGGCTATATTTTCCAGCACAAGTCACGTTAAGAGGAAATACTTTTCATATTATTATTTCACTTGAAGCATAATTGATGATACTTACTTGATTTTTATATCATTTAACTAATTAATCTTAGAAGTGGGCACTAACACATTCACGAGTGAAAATAAAAACAAAAAGATTCTTTCTTGATTGTTAATTATATATATATATATATATATATTTTAAAATAATAATAATAATAATAATGGATAATTTGTATAGCGCCATTTTCGTAAAAACCTTCACCCCAAGGGCGCTTTACACATAATATGTTTTTTAAAATTAAAAAATCGTTATTTTCACTTATGGAAATGATTTTTTGAAAAAGTGCGTTTTTAGTTTCTTCTTAAATAAAGTCTCCGATGCACTGTTTCTAATAACGGAGGGCAAAGAGTTCCACGCTTTCGGGCCTGCCACTGCGAATGCCCGTTCACTAAATTTAGACTTCTGGCAACGGCTGATCGGTTCTACAACCCTTCCTGCAGCTGAAGTAAGAGGCTGACCTGAGAGTTTGACGTCTACCATTCAAATTGTCTGGGATACAAAGTTTTGAAGATACAGAGGCGCCATGTTATGTGTCGCCTTGTACATCAACCAGCACAATTTAAATTCAACTCTTTCAGGGAATCGGAGCCAATGTAGCTGATGTAAAAGGGATGTTATATGAGAGAATTTGGAAACTCCATATATTATCCGTGCTGCCGTATTTAGAATAGATTGTAATCTATGCAGCTGAAACATTGGCTGTTACAATAGTCCACACGTGACACCACAAATGCATTTATAAGTAGACGGGCTGCCTCAAGAGGAAGATGTCTCCGAATACCTTTAATCTGTCTCAGTTGATAAAAGCACGCACAGACACGGATAATCCGATTTATGGAATGTAATAATTACCAGAATGCCTAAACACATGTTTCTTCAAGTCTGATTGAACGAATAATTGCACTGTGAACATAAAAACGGTTTCACGGCAGTTTGTATAATGGCATGTTTTTTTAAACTACATTTTTGATTGCACGAAACTGCATTGTGAACATGAATAGTTCTCAGCATTACGCGTAAGGGCATCTCTTTTTAAATGCACCTTATAACAGTTTCTCACCAGTGCGTGAAAACAAATGGATTATTAATTGTGATTTTCGATCGCACGAATAATTGCACTGTGAACATGAAAACCGTTTCTCATCAGTGTGTAAGAGAAAATGGATTTTTAATTGTGATATTTGATTACACAAATTATTGAACTATGAACATGAAATCATACATACACGAACACGTACATGCTTAATTCACGCACGGATAATATGCACACGGATAATCGGAAGTAAACTTAAATGATCAATTAAAAAAAGACTAGATCGCTTCCTCTTAAGAATCCACTTCGACATGATTTTTTGGTGATTATAATCTGGAATTCTTTCAATGTAGCCAACCAATTGCAGTATTTAAAATACTTAGGCTGGTATTGGTATTACTTTAAAGCTACAGTGATGATAATCGGCTGACGCAGGCTGTACTGCCCAATGAAAGAATGTTTAAGGAAGGATGACATCTCGGGCGTGTTAAATAAAAATAACTATGCCTTGAGTTTTGTTGGCTTATTTGCAGTCCGCAGTCGGAACACACTATAAAGTACAGGTAGCTGTTAGATTTGTTAGTACAAAATAAGTTACACTTTAAGCTAGCCATGGAAGCTGAATGAATTACTGTTGCTTGGTGCTTTCGTCTTCGGGCCGGAGTTTGCCAGTCATTAGCGCCGCGTCCCTCTGTCGGTCCCAGCGCGCTTTAGCGAACTACCGCCAGGTGGCACTATGAGTCCGCCACAATACCTACAGAATGTAACGATTGCTCCTTGTTCAATAAAAAATGTTGAGATTTTGTTTCTTTTTCATTTATGTTTGTTAATTTATTTTAGTATTTTGCGTTTAAAAACTGCTAATTTATTTTCTTCATTTTGGTTTAAGGACCATGTTTATAGCAGCGTTAAGAAAGTTAAATATATATATATATTGATCTGTTTATGACAAAATAATAGATGTTTTATTAAAAATATACGCTGTTTATTTAGTTAGGATCGATTTGGCACATCGAAGGCTCTTTTTCCGGGAAAAGCTAAATGATATTACAATGCCACCAAATAAGCGAACCTCTCCATGTATATTCACAGATCCTCCCTTATTTATTTATGGCTAATCGTTTGCAGTTCCTGTATCGTTTCTCTTTTCATCCCGCGATCCGCCCCCGAGTTGTTACGACCCACTAAAGGAAACTACCCTTGAATCGACCAGCTGTCAGAAGCGGGGTGTTGTAGGCTGTGGATGTTCTCGTGAAATGTGCTGTCGATTAAATAAAAGAAAGCAAATCGAATTGGCTGATGGGGGTAGTGAGGCTTTACTCTGAGAATGGAAATATTGTATTTTTATGTATTTTAATTCGTTTGAAATTCTCGACATTAAAAACACTTTTAAAATATCATTTATCCTTTCTTTTTGTATTAATTAATACCGGCAGTTTTAATTATTTTTTTAAATAGCCTTAAATACTTACAATGTGTCAGAATATTATAAAATGTATAGTCCCACGGTAAAATAATGCACTATTTGTATCAGTTGTTACACGAAACGAGGGTCCACCAACTATTGGTCCCCGACAATTGTTTCCCTGATAATTTGTCCAGTAGATCCTTTACAAATTGACCCCTTCGGACAATTGATCGTGATCCGTGAATGTTAAAAATATATTATGTTTAAATGATATACTCAGATCAGTGCAATGCTGAAAGACCTGAATATGATGACCTTTAAGCAGAAAATATCGGCGGAATTTATACGAAAAATTGATGCAAATCAATATGAGTACAAACATTGTACAAGAGGAAGGGATATACTGAGACTGCCATTCAGGAAGAAGGCCAAATCTCAGAAATCCACGATGTATAGTGCGATGAAGATTTTCAATGAAATGCCAGAAAATACTAGAATGGAGGAGAAACTGAATAGATTTAAAATAAAATTGACCAGATATGCAAAAGACAAGTTTCAGTGAAAGAAAAGACTTTCGTTTCTTTTATATTAGAATATATATAGGAGTGTCTATAAATGCATTATATTAAGAATTTAAAAAACAAATAAAATAATAATATCAGTTTTAAATGGGGTGGGATCAAATATATATAAAAAAAGCCCTCGTACGAAATTACATATCGTACAAGATAATTAAGAATATTCCAAGTGTATTTAAACATAATATTGTATATTTATAACCTTCACGGATGCTGGTATTTACGTATATAAATACTTGAAGAAGTATTGGAGGATCAATTGGCAGAGGGATCCACTGTTCAGAGGGTCAATTGATGGGGATGAATTGACTTGGTATTAATTGTCAGGGTACCGATTTGAGATGTGCTCTGTATAGGCATTCGATTGAAACCGATATATTAAAAAATAAATACATGTTACCATTAATTAGATAAATAATATAATATACTGTATTTTATCATTTGATACTACCTATGCACATGAGGCGGTCTACTTCCATACACCGATTCGTAAAAACCAGAGCTCCTAACTGCCTCAAAAATACTCCCGGTACCGATGCCACGATAACACGCGATCAGCAGCCGTACGAAAAGCCGGCTCCTTAGCGTCACTCTTCTCGCTGCCGCCTTCCAGATAACATTAAAGGAAAAGCTCCTCTGTGTGGTCATTTTATAGCACGGCTATTGTATGTGTCTGTAAGAGATTCGTGGCGCGCAACGCACCGGAAGAAGCGTCGGGAACGGCTTCTGTCTACTGACACCCTGACTCCGAATACAAATGTCGCTCGCGTCTTAGGTCAGCTAGAGATAGCGAAAATGGGGGTGAATTTAAATCGCCATTCCCACACATACATATTTTTTGCATTCGTATATTTGACATTACGACCACTTAGAATAACAAGGTTCCAACTAACATTATTAGCTAATTTGAGTTATTGCGTAAAATGAATTCCGAATGCATTATACTTTATTTCTTCCATACACACCGACTCTATTTAACGTATATTACAGGAAATAGCAAGAGCTAAAAGATCCAACTGCATTAGTTATTTATTTCAATTTATGGATCATTTATATCATCATGAAGGTTTTTATTTATTTTTAATTTTCCTCATCTCACAGTAATCACTGAAAATACTGAAAATAAGTTTAAACCTTAAAACTGATCATATTTGCATACTCAAAACAAAATATACATGAATATTCATATTTAAAATATCACAGACCTATGTTCTGAATAATTACAACTTTACAATAAGAATGTGTTCTCCTAAAAAATAATAAAGTTGTATCAATGTGTCCAAAATTTAATAAAAATGAATTGATAATTTTGGCGTCTACTATCAGATTTACTTAAAGGTATTTGAGATTCTGTAAAAATAAGGTAGATGGCTCTATAAAATGATGGAACGATTAAATGTATTGATTTCAAAAAAAGGTAACATATAAGGTCGAAAATTGTCGCTAAAAATAATGCCGCTGTAGCTTAGTTGGATAAAGCACCTTTCCCTGTTAGGGAAGAGATCCAGGTTCGAATCCCGGTAGCGCAACAACAATATTTTTCGATAAAATTGATTTTATATGTGTATCTTTATAATTAATATATTTAATTCATATTTAATATATATTGAAATTCAATTAACACATTTCAGCTCATTATTTCAAAACAGCGCCAGTGTCAGATGGAACCTTTTGGATCTGTTACTGAAAACAATTGCTAAATATAAGTACAATATTTTAGTATAGAAAGCGTTGAAATAATCATTTTTATTATTATTGTCTGGATGTTTGAATGCCGCGTTCTAGACTAGCATTCGCATTCGCCAACGAGCGTGCGAAGCTTCGGTGGATAAAAATATGTTCACTATAATTGTATCTTGCCAATGCATAGAAAACTATTTTCACAGCATAGTAAAAATAAACAAAACCGCGTTTCCTTTCAAAAGTATTTTCTACACTCGGTGAAAACTCTGTGATACCGAAACGGAATAGACGAAACTTTTTTGGCATCGAATGGTAAAGATTAAATCGCTAGTTCAGTCGATCACTGACAACTGAGGCAATTAATGCAATCTATATTTATGTGTTATGTACAGAACAGTCTGTATTTATATGTATTATTGTACTATTTTTACTGTGCTGGTCTTTTTAATTTTTATTTTATTTTAATCGACTATATATAGTATATAATGTATTAAAAAAAATCGGAAAATACTCGGTCGATTTATTCCAGAGAACTGGTTCTAAAATATTCACCGGGTCCTTATATAGGCTGATCCACGATTAATGTATTATTTACTCTTGTGGCGGACGTGACATAAATATGCCGTTATACCGTGCACGTATTAGTTCAGTCATTTGCATCATCATGCCGTGGTGACTGTATCTTTGCTGGTTATTATTTGCTTGACGCAACTCTGATTTGGATGAAAAGAAGTACAAATACAGATGGAACCTGGTCTAAGAAAGGACGAAGATTTCGCTGCACTTCGGACGGGGCCAGATGGTGGCGAATTCGGTTTCCCGGTCTAGGTAACGTTAAGACAATGCGATAATCTCTATCTCTGTGGAACCAAGCGTGTTGACTCTTTGGCACTCAAATTTGCAGCCGTTTGCCGAATGCGCTCAGGTCCAAGACCAGCCAGACAGGAACATTGGAATGAAGGATATCACAGAGGTAACCATTCGACTTGTATCAACACGTGTATATAAATAAATAAAGGTCGTTCTCAGTGATGCGTGTTATCTAACATACTTATCTGAGGTGCGGATCGTAAAACCAAAATATAAAATATTACTTTTTTATAATAGTATTTAATTTTTGAATTCTTCATTTGAACATACATTTGAAAAATAAGATGATGGTAATGAAAATGAGGACATCATGTATCGCTCGCAGCTGGGAGCATCTGCTACACATCGCAACCATTTACAGACAATACATCCACGAGCAAGTTACTTGAGTTGGTCGCCGTTTGTCCAACTTGTCATTTTGAACATAGAACTCATCCGGTACATGGTGGTATAATAATAATAAACATATTATTAAAAATGTCTCCTAACCCACCTTACTTTGTTATGTGGAGCAACGCCGGAGTGATACTTTGGAGGACCTGAACGCCCCCCACAGTTACCTGGGTGTTAAGCCAGGCTCTCGATAGTCATAATCATTCCCGGTACCAACGTCAGGCAACATGCCACAATAATACGAAGCGACAAGGACAAGACCAACTTCCCGACCGCAAGACTTAGATCTGTTTTCAATAGCTACTCGCGCGCCACTTTGTCGAATAAATCTAGTGTCAACTGTAGGTAAGCAGTTTCTATTCCGCCATCATACATATCCCTCACACTACGATTATAGTAGAAAACTGGGAGATATAGGGCCCCAGTTCCCGCGCTTATAACTTTTTGATTAACTGTAATGTATCTAGATGTAGCAAATGCGTGACGAGCGCATGTTGGCATGAGTGACGCGAGTGAAAGAGATAAAAGATCGCCGGGCTCTAGTACCAGCTCTCTCGCATCTGGACCGTGGCTGGAAACGTATCTCTCGCATTGTACTTATAACTGTAACAAATAGACTCAGCCGGAATTCAGCCGGCGCAAGAGAATTACATTAACATATTTTAAATACTAATTAAATATTATCTAACATATATCTACATCTACATATTAAAGTTGTAAGCAATATTTGGAGAAGTATATATGTATGTCGCGATGTCACCGATATTGTCACGCACTAAATCTGGAACAACTCTGTTTTCCATGCTATAATCTACGTTTTGAAAATTTAGGCAGACAGCCGAAGACTGACAAATGTTTTACTTATGACACTTTTTTTCCTATTCTTTTAATAACGCAGAAATACATGATTGATTTTTTGGTGATATTTCACCTTTTCACACTTTTCTCAGTCTGTGCACACGCAATTGCTATTTTTAACACTGCGGATAGACCGTCACGTACTCGAATTTATGGGAACCATTTCAACCTTGCTTCTATTTTGTTTACATACAAAACGCCGCGTCAAAAATTGATTTTATACCGCTCATACCTATATACAAAAAATGGCCGTATATTCTTTTGTCACAAGATCAGTCGTGGACGTGATTTAAAAACAGCATGTCTGCCTCAATAAAGATAAAATGGGTTTTATGATTATAATAGTAAGTTTAAGTGCGATATTAATTTTGAAAAATTTTACTCACAGCTAAATGTAAATATTACACATTTTTTAAAAAAGTAGTCCTTTATTTTTCTTCTTCTGTTCCCATCACACAGGGTTTATTAATTATATTAATTAGTTTAAGTGCGATATTAATTTTGAAAAATTATACTCACAGCTAAATGTAAATATTACACATTTTTATAAAAAAGCAGTCCTTTATTTTTCTTCTTCTGTTCCCATCACACTGGGTTTATTAATTATATTAATTAGTTTAAGTGCGATTTTAATTTTGAACTCACAGCTAAATGTAAATATTACACATTTTTTTAAAAAAGTAATCCTTTATTTTTCTTCTTCTGTTCCCATCACACTGGGTTTATTAATTATATTAATAAGTTTAAGTGCGATATTAATTTTGAAAAATTCTATTAATAGAAAAAGTTTTTTGTAGCCACCCGGACTCGAACCAGAAAGATTTCCTTTGTAGGGAAAAACGCTGACCTATTATACCACGTCAAAATTGTAAAGTTAACGATAAATTTTCGAGCTTAGATGTTGTACTTTAAAATTGATACATCTGTTTTCTACCATTTGAAAAGCAATCAACTTTATATTAATGGAAAATTTCAAACACCTTTGAGTAAAATCCAATAGGAGACGCCAGAATTAAATGAATTTTATTATAATTATTATTTTTTTATTAGAATTACAGTTTTTTGATAAATTGATTTTATCTGTATACTTTTCTTCGTGATACATTTAATTTTTATTAAAATATCACAGAACTATGTTCTATACAAATTTCCTATACAGAACTTGATGAATGCTCCGAATATAATATTACATATTTTTAAAATATTTAATGCTCAATACTTAAGGTAAATGTTTGGCGATAACCAATTTTTCAAAATCATTTTTTCATATTTTAAAGGCTAATATAACTCTAATTTCTTACGAAAACACGAGTTGACAGCATGGCTACATACGAGTATTTTATATCATGGTATAGTAAAAGTTAACATAAATATTATATTGTAACTTATATGTATTGTATTGTACGTATTACTTACATGACAAATCACGTCTTGCACATACAACCCAACCACGCGAAATAAAAATATTATTATTATAATTAAACTATAAAACAGTGCATGGCGTGGGTTATTCGTAAAGTCATAATTCAAGTCAATGCAAAATATACAAAAGTATGGACTTACTACCGATTTATTATCAGTCCAAGATTGCGGCATCATAAATCATAAACTATGTAAATCATGCATAAAATATCGTTTAATCTGTTAGCACGCACACATGTGATAAGAGTGACGTATTACTTATTTAAATTATTACTGGATATTGCAGGTATGACGTCTAATAAATTATATTTTAATTGCATCCCATTCCTTTCCCCTAACCGACACTTCCGCTTCAGGCAGGGTTAAAATCCTTTTTGTTTGTCAACTTTTTAGTCTTATTTAATTATATTTTACTTATTTCACCTCCGAAGAAACTTCACTTGTCGTATTTTAATTTTTTTTGTTAATAAATATGTTATTTAAATAATTAGTATAAAAGATACCCAAGGCGGTCAGTCCCCAAAAAATAATCTGGATCTATGTGCATTATAACATGGTTATTCCTAAAACTGCTAATCCAGTATCGGCTGATCTAACAATTTTAATCAATTATCTCTTAAATATGAATAAAATATATTAATTAGAAAGACAAACATATAAAATCAATTTTTTTTTTAAATATTGTTGTTGCTCCACCGGGATTCAAACCTGGATCTCTTTCCAAACAGGGGAATGTGCAATATCCAACTATGCTACAGCGGCGATATTTTTAGCGACAAATTTTCGAACCTATATTTTACTTTTTTGATTTTAATCGTTACATTATTTGAAAGAGCCATCTACTTTATTTTTACAGAATCTCAACAACAATATTTTTCGATTAAATTGATTTTATATGTACAACTTTCTAATTAATATATTTAATTCATATTAAAAATATCACAGGCCTTTGTTCTGAAAACAACTATATACAAGAAAATATCCGCAGTGACGTTGTTGCCACTGAACCAACGCTTTGTTCTCGCATGTTGGCAAATTAATAAGAGACCGATTGCAAAAATTTCATGAGAGAAATGGACGGCATTTAGATGATATTGTTTATAAAATGTAAAATCACCACATGGTTTAACTCCATTTTTTATAAATAAAATATAAGACTAACATTTAATTTTTATATTTTATTTAATATTAAACTTAACAATTTTCCGCCGGACAACCTTTATTATAATTGTACCTAGATTATCACTTAGTGCCGATAAAACAACAGAATATGTAGATAAATGACTTAATTTATGTCTATTGTATTCTTCTAACTGATTAAAATATCGAATAAATAGAGGATATCTGAGGAAGTTGGATATCACAGTTGTTGGTGCAGTTCGATAATGTTGAAGGTATCTCTGTTTCTGTTCGCGCTGTTAGTTGCGGCGCTTGGTAAGATTATTCGGTAGTTTATTTTTTTCGCAAATTATTATCTAAATAATACTAAATGTTTTCATGACATATGTTTGAAATACTACTTCAGAAAAACATATATTTTTCTGAATAAAAAATATGGTAGGATCCTTTGTTAGTATGTCAGGATCTAATAATTAATTAAAACAAAAAAATCGTATTTTTTACTGATAGCGTACTGAACATAAAGATATATATATTTTTAAATGTTCTATTAAGTATAATTTACGGTTTTAAAAGGAGTGACACACAAAAAGTTTATAATTTGTAATTTTATATTTATTCGCATGTAACAATTTTATATATTTTTAATTTATAAAAGGTGTATTAAAATGTCATTTTCATTTCATACCTTGATATCTTCTGATTCTGAATGTGTTGAAATTCAATCAGCTAATCGTGATTTTGTGATGATACAGGTGCCCCAGCGACCGAGGATGTCAGTGACTACTGGCGTATCGTAGGTGGGACTGACGCAGATCCCACTCCCTACCAGGCGTCCCTGAGGTACAGCGACAACAACAATCACTTCTGCGGAGGAACCGTCATCAATGCACGCACCATCGTCACTGCTGCCCATTGCGTATTACGGTAAAAAAAATATTTCAAAATTCATTATATTAAATTATGTAACAATGTGGTGAATACGGTTCTGAGCAACAGTCAGGTCGGCTGAACGTACCTACTAGAACGTTGTCAGACCTCCGCTGACGTCAGCGTAAGAAAGAGCTATATATAACTATATAAACAAAGTGAATATATTTTTTTTATAGCCCACTTATATTTATAATAAGTAAAATGCTTTTAAATTATTTCTTTTCAAAAAAAAATTCTAACAATATTTAAACAAATATTTAAAACAGTTTAAAAGAATTTAAAAATAAAAACGCGTATTGTGCTTTTTAATATATAAAGTAAATGTTAATTAAATAAGACAATTGGTTTTCTAAATAAATAAAATAAATAGTATTGGTGATTTAATTACTAAAGCACAATAACTATTAGTGAGATGACAAGTGGTCATAATTGCATTCTTCTTCCAGTAAATCAGAGAGCAGCATGATCGTCGTAGTTGGAACAACCACCCTGGACTCCGGCGGCACCACGTACACCGTGTCCAAGATCATCCCCCACCCCGACTACGACGGCAGGGAGCTCATTAATGACGTCGCCGTCGTGATCACCAGCTCCCCCATCGTCGAAGATGCCAATGTCGCCTCCATCCCTCTCTCCAACAGCACCGTTGAAGCTGGAGTCTCAGTCAAGCTCACCGGATGGGGAGAACTTAGCGTAAGTCTAACTTAACTGATCAATTAACAACGTATATTTAAAAAAAAATGTAAATTGTTAAGGTATTGGTTAACTAACTGGCGGAACAGAAATAGTCAAACTTAACTTTATAATAAGCTCTAAAAAACTTTTGTTAAATAGAAGATTTTGTTAAATAATGCACACTTCACTTTTCTAAATGGAATCAAGCGGAAGTGCATTGATTATGATCCCTAGTGAGTTCTGAGACTGAGTGCCCGTTCGTAAACTGAAATTTTGTTGGCAAACTATAAAATTTTTTTGACAGCGTTTTTGTTTTTTTGTTCGTAAACCAAATTGTTAATAAACAGAGTCGTTCGTAAACCGAGGTTTTACTGTATATAAAGTCGTCAACTGCATGTTGAAAAAAATAATTATTTAAATGATCTCATAAGAGACGACACATGTACCACATGTACACCTGGTGTTATAAATTCTTTCTATTCCAGGTCCACGGAGAGGTCCCCAACAACCTCCAGACCATCACTCTGAGCACTTTAAGTTTCTCCGACTGCCAATCGCGGTGGTCTCATGAGGGCACTATCTATGAATCTCATCTCTGTACCTTCACCAAGGTTGGAGAAGGAGCGTGCTACGTAAGTCCTTACCAAAATAATATTATATCGATCGTTGTCAAATGGTTTCTAAAAATAAATCAATCTCCGCAGATTGTTACAAGCTATGTTATGCTACGGTACACGGCATGATTACGTAGTATAATGTTATGTAACATGACATTGTTACATGTCATGTTATGTTATGTCAACTTAATAATAACACTAATAACCTAATAACACAGATTTGGTAGTCTTTGCCCTAATCGGTATTCGGATGCGCAGGTAACTGAGTGACGTTTTGCTTCCTGTCAAAAAAATTCTTACCACGTACCATATTCCAAGTGTATGCGTGTAGATAGTTTATTTCATTATAACTAACTTAATAATAATATTTCAACTGACGATGTTATGTTTTCTAGGGAGACTCCGGTAGTCCATTGGTCGCCAATGATCAGCTGGTCGGTATTGTGTCCTGGGGATACCCGTGCGCTGTAGGCTTTCCTGATGTCCATTCCAGAGTCAGCTCCTTTGTCGATTGGATCAACGAGAATGCCCAAAACTAAGTTTATTTAGATTGTGGAATCAAATTTCAGATACATGTAAAATAATTTCTTTCAACGTTTCTGTGCTTTATTTACATTAGAATTACAAACATTATTGTATTTTTTTAGTCTCTGTGTATTATACAAACGGTAATTCATTTGTGTTTTGTTTATTAAATTTTACAACACTAAGAAGATTTGTGTAATTATTGCAATATCATTGGGGTTAGTCATTTTTAATAAAAGTATGTGTGAGTTTTAATTAAAAAAACAACCGGTTTCTGAAAAAAATCTTTTATAATTAGGCTCGAACCCCTAACCACTGAATTACTAAGCGAGTGTCCTAAGCATCATAACCACTAGACTATCAGACACGTCTCATGCTGATGTAACAATTTTACTCCAACTGAATGTTGGCCAATTACCACTTCCTCCAAGGCGAATCAAATGGCCAAGGTGAGCGATGTCTTCACCAAAGAGCTGTCTTTTGTTCGATGGATCATCAGTAATTCCCAGATTTTAGATTGACCTACAACCCTCATTAGCAACTTTATCTTCACGCTTTGACAGCTTTTCAGAAGTTTTTAAAAGCATTTTTTGTTTTCTTTTTAATGTTGTATAGTTTACATAATAAATAATTGATTATAAAACTATAATTTAATTAAATTGAGTAATATTTTATTTGAAATGGATGAAATCTTCGATTTATGGATTGTACAATAACAATGCAAATAAGTATCCTGATCTGATACATAAAGTATCATTTTTATATGTCAGCGTGTATACGCGATAAGAATTACGTTTTACTATTTTAATTTATCACAGAGTATCGTAGATATAACTTCTAATAAAATATATTTTAATTGTATCCCATTCCCCTCCACTACCCACCCCTTTCGCTTCAGGCAGCGTTAAAATACTTTTTGTTTATCAATTTGTTTGAACCATTTCCTAGTTTATTACTTTTTATGATTTTATTTCATTTTTTAACTCCAAAGGAACATCAATGATCTTTTTTCTTTTTTTTAGATATGTTAGCTTTTCATAACATAAAAGCACTTATGTGATATTTATTTTAAAATTGTATGATTAGTAGATAATGAATATAAAAAATAATTAAAAACATTATTTTAATTATGTAAAGTTATTTAATATGGGTTCTTGATTTTTGGCTATATAAAGCTACAGCAAACAGTTGGATTATGACACGATGAGGCCGGAGTTTATTCTAGTTCTTATACCTGGTCATCTACATATTATTAAAGTCGTAAGCTATATTTCGTGAAGTTTATATGTATGTCGCGATATATGTACCCAGATCTGTAATACACTAGAACCGCTGTAAATCTATTCTCTCTAGTGTGATTTGAGTTTTGTTAATTTTAGCAGACAACCAAAAGTTGACAAAAACTTTTTCCTCTTAACACTGCGGTCGTGGGTTAGATTTGACCCGAGAGTTTGTAAAAATGTGAATTACGCAACAAATATTCGTTTAATGCTGTTTTACTTTTAACTAATCTTATATTAAATATTTTCAAATAATTTAAAATACAAATAAATGTAATCGGACGAAATTCAAATGAGTTATTAAAGAAACACTCAAAAACTGACCTAAGACAGTTGTATTGAATCTCAGCCCATACGCCGAAACATAAAATGTCAAAATTTGGGCGGGTAGACAAAAGATACCAGGTATGCGTATATGTATTTGTTTTGACCTATTTTCGTCTGGCAGGCACTAGACAATCAGGCCTATTCTCAAAATTGCACCAACCCTAAAAATAGACAGATAGTTTTGACAGATTATGGTTCGTTTATCTCCCTCACTCCCTCACTCTCTCTCATTCAAATATAACACTATTTTTGAGAGTTGGTGTAACAATCACCTTCATTTCAATATTGCAATTTTGAGAATAGGCCTATATACCAGTAATTTGAAGGGTGTTGCGCCTACCTGTAATTTTCATGACACCACCCGCTCGGATTCTGATGAGAAGATCACATACCCAGTGGATGTTTGTATTTTGGCCGTATTTTGTAATCTGACCAACAAATAATACTATCGAACGATATTTCATCATTTAATGACGAAACAACAGTTTTTATCAATCGCAAAAGTAGGAACGCGCCGTTCAATTCGAGTCTAGGGATTGTCAACTTTACGCGTAACGGCGCTACTTGGGGTTTCCCGATTAATAGGTGTACCGATGTTTCACCCTCTTGATTCACGGTTCGCAGATACACGGTGGCTGCGAATCCTACAGACGATCCATCTGAGAAGCCATGAAGTGAAATATCACGGTAATTATCTGGTAGAATTCTACGACTCAAACAATTATTACGAATATTTTCCAAGTCGCCCGCAAACGTCTTCCATTCTATCACAATTTCTTTCGACGGTATTTCATCTCACGGTGCATGAAGTAGCCACAATTTTTGAAACATTAACTTAGTGTTAAACGTAATTGGAGTGATCCACCCCAATGGATCAAACGTCCGCGCGATTGTAGACAGAACTCTACGTTTTGTGCATTTCTCATCCGTCGATATGTTTACCGAATAATAAATAAATAATTTTCAATAGGATTCCACTGAATTCCTAAGACCTTAACAAATGGTTCACTATCTAAATTATAAAAAGATCGTGGATCTTCGCAATGGTCTATTGGTAAGTTTTTCAAGACTGCAATATTATTTGACGACCATTTACAAAGTTCAAACCCGCCTTTATGCAATAGAGAACTGAGCTCAGATTGGAGTTTTATTGCTTCATTCACAGAAGGAGCACCCGTTACAATATCATCCACGTATATCCCCGTCTTGAGAGCATTCGCCGCGAGGGAATACTGCGTCTCTCCTTTCTCAGCTAGATCATGTAAACATCTCATGGAAGTATACAGAAAAAATTTCATACCGTATGTGACAGTGCGCAATGCAGACGTTTGCAATGAATTTTCGGGATCGTCTCTCCAAACAATCAAATGATACGGTTTGTGATGTATTCGATGGTTCCGTGATTCCCTACTCCTTTTCTTAAATTGAATAACTATATTACTCTAAATATTAACGTATAATAATCTTCACAACTCCTGGTCTCCGGCACTAGTGTGAAGGGTTCTGTATTTTTATTAATATTCTTAAAATACGTGTTTTAATACTATTATTTTCTACCCTCCTGGCTTCCGCCGCCAGTGTGAAGATCTCGCATTTTTACGCTTAATACTAGTTTATACGCCTTATATCTAAATTTGGCCAACGTGATCGATCTAGCGGTTACGAATTTCCCCATGTCATGTCCGTAATAATCCTAGTTCTTTTAACCCGCGTTTTCAATTATCAAATATCCAAAGTTTAAAAACATCCAAATATTATAGCCGTTCAAATACCTATAGAGCAATTGTTAAAATAAATATACCGACTATCTTATAGTACGCGATTAAATAACGGAAACCTCCGATCATGCGGTATGATACCCGAACGCGATCGTTATAACATTAATTCTACTAGTTATATATAAATGTAACTAAAACTTGTAGGATGGTGTTCCGAATTAATAAAACAGGACAGTAATTAAATAAAGCGAAATATCAAGTAGTCTAGCGATTTTGCCACCCCCTTTTTATGAATGAGTAATTACATGATGATCCGAATCACACTACCGTATTTGTTAGCGGTTTTAATTATGTATACAAGCATGCAAAAAGATAAACTTAGTATTTCGGTGCAGCTATGGTCCCCAGCGTCTGCGCCAATCCTGGCCTGCACTCTGGAACTTAGAGTCACCGCACTCGCCATTTGAATTAGAACACCACCTCCGCGGATCTCGAAACCCGCACCTAAATCACCCCTAAAACACTCGCGGCGTAAATTTCGAAAGGAAATCAAATTTCGTACCCCGAACAATCGTAACGTATTCGACTCTTTTCCCGGTTCAAAAGCGACTCTCACACGTACAACCCCCTAACCCTCCTGAAACCGACTGTCTGGAGAAGCGTTCGCCACCCCCGCTCATACTGTTCTCATCCCCCGCCACGCTACTCTCGCCCCTAACCGACCCGCTCTAGAAATTTCGTAAAATTCGTATTTTTTTATCATTTCGTTATATGTGGATCATTACAGGTTGGTCTGTCGGATCTACGAGAACATGTCTGAACATCATCTTAATATCTGAAATTAGCCGTCGAAAATTAAGAATTATATCGATAATATTCCGCTGCAACTTGCGACCCGCATGTAGACAAACATTTACAGAAAAACCATTAGAAGTTTTAGCACTTACATCAAAAACTACGAATATTTTTATGTGACCCTGTGGTCTTGTAAACTCCGTGATGAGGTATATAATAATAAGCCCCATTCATAAGTGTCCTCTTATATATAGCATTTGGCCCAAAGTAAGATATTCTCTCATGAAAGCAGAATATTCCATTTTTAATAAATTGCCCCGTTGCAAGCGCCGTTCTTAACTATGAAATCGCTTTAGCGCAATTTTATACGAATCACCAAATGCAGGGTGATTATTCCTAAAATGAAAACGAATAAAATAACTAACTGCCATGTTTCGGTATGTAGTTTTCATAAATAAGTTCACGCATTCTATGTCCGCGGGATCTGAGACAATGCTCTCCGTAACATTCTCAGACTCCCAGAATTGGTTCATTAGTTTGTCCAGAGTGACGTCAGTAACCAGTGACACCAACGACGATTGGACACTGTATCCTTGTGTCAGCAGATACGGGACCCATTATTGCGTAACCTTAGATTGTACCAAAAGCGCAAGGTCTTCTGTGATCACATTGTTATATATATCTGCGCAGAGCAAGATATCTATCGGGCCAGGCATATTAAATTTGTCATCCGCCAAAACAAGATATTTGAAACGAATTACTATATGCTGAGGAATAGAGATATTCGGTTGATCATTAGTGATCTTGTCGATAATAAGCGCTCTCATATGAATCATACCGGAATTGTTCCGGTCCGCGATTGTAACGTTGGTAAGACCCCTAGTTTTACATCTTAGGCTTCCCAACGCCGTCACTGGAATTTCCGCCTTGGAACGTCCAAGGCAAAGTTTACATACACAGTTTTCCGTAACAAAGGACGCCTGTGATGCGCTATCTAGAAGGCAACGTACATTCTGATAACTCCTGCTGGAGTCACGAACCCGCGCAGTGACGGTCGCCAAAATTAGAGTTCTTAATCTCGGAGATTCTGTAGACACTTAGACTGCCCTTGAATTATCAAAATCATCGGTATTTGTCTCAACCACCGGCGAATGATGTCCCCTGGCTTAAGAGGCTTTATCCTTGCGACACGAATTTTCTGGATGGATCAAGGTGTTATGCGAACTTGATGAACAAATTTTACAAAGCATCGTGCTTCTACAATCCTTGATGTGATGCCCTTTAAAACAAGAAAAACAATAATTCTTTGATTGTATAGTTTTTTTACGATTAGAATACGTTTTTCTTTTAAAACTGTTACATCTGAAAATTAAATGAGAAGTTTCATTACAAAATACACACCCGATACGTGAAATACCGTTTTAGGAGACCTTCTGTTAGGTATTCCCTGCTGATTGTAAGTTGGATTGTTTACAATTGTTACATAATCGAAAGCTTTGCACTGATTTTCCAAAAAAACTTATGAGATCCGAAAAATAAGGAAATTCCTTTTGTGTATTCTGTACTTCAAAGCTTGTACGCAAATCGACAGTTAATTTTCGTATAATTATATGCACTAAAATAAAAAGAACCTAACGCTTGAATATTTTCCTTCAAGAAGTCGACAAAATATCTTAATTTTCGGATGTTAACTATCGGACGTAGTGACAATATATAATATTATCTGCGATAAGTCTAGTATTGTGAAAACGTTCACATATCAAATTGTAAGCCACATGGTAATTAGATTCTGTTATCGACAAATGCTTAATAACCTTCAAGGCGTCCGTTTCTAGACATGAGAATACATATTGAGATTTTTTTATATTTCACTTAACGAAGTATTCTGGGGAACGGATTGACAGAAAGAAGAAATGAAGATGGGAAAGTCAATGATTTTCCCTGAAAATCTCAGGAGACTTAAGTTTGGAAGGTATGTTCTGTAGCTTATGCTCGGTTTCAGGAAATACCTTTTGAATATATCTACTTTGTTTCATAGTGCGAATCCATGAAATTCGTGAATTTTGTCTGATGACATTCTATGTTGAAATCTTTAGAACACCCAAATCCTTACGCGATGTGAGAATCAACAAATTCAGATTTTATTGACTCGATATCTGAATGTAAATTAAATGTAGTTTTATTATCACCATCTCTGGCTAGATTGGCGATCTGGAGAAGATTGTTCACCGACAGCATCGACAGATTATACCTAACTAATTTCGTCATGATTAATTCCGTAATTTAAAATTACTATGAAATATACAACATTAAAATTATAGGATATTTTCAATAATATACCGTTGGTACCATGTAACATCTACCACGCAATGTTAATAATCGACTGACATGGTGGCTAGTGAGGAAGGGAGGAAAGGTGGAAGGCACAGTACATTATCTTTGTTCAAGCATAAATATATGTCCCAAACAAAGTGTATTAGAATTTTTTTTTTTAAGTTGTCCTTAATTTTTCTTCTTCTGTTCCCATCACACTGGGTTTTATTTTTATTTAATTATAATAATTAGTCTAAGTGCAATATTAATTTTGATAAATTCTATTAATAGAAAAATATTTTTGTAGCCACCCGGACTCGAATCAGAAAGCTTTCCTTTCCAGGGAGAACGCTGACCTATTTCACCACGTCAAAATTGTTAAGTTAACGATAAATATTCGAGCTTATATGTTGCACTTTAAAATTAATACATCTGTTTTCTATCATTTGAAAGCAATCGACTTTATATTTATGAAAAATTTCAAACACCTTTGAGTAAAATCCAATAGGAGACGCCAGAATTAAATGAATTTTATTATAATTATTTTTTTTTTTTTAGAATTTAAAATTTTTAGATAAATTGATTTTATATTCAAATATCACCGAACTATGTTCTGAACAAACAGCAACATTACAATAATAATGAAATTTATTATTTATATATTGTATTTGTACGTATTTAGTCTTCGTTTATTTTCCTTTACTTTTTTAACCCTTCCCAAACCATGCAATAACACAGGTCTACCGCTCTAATTAAATCTGTTATATTTCGGTATATATACGCACCATATACTTAGTTAGTTTGAAGGAAAATATTAACGTTTGAAATGGCTAGTGAAAAATCAATTTTGTAAAGTGAATACTACAAAATGAATTATTTTTAATTCATTCTGTTGTAAAATTAATACGTTGACAAAAATGCCATTTATGGCAAGACAGAAAGAAATCTCACATTAATTTCTTATTCAATTTTACAAACATACGAATATAATTGTGTCTCTTTCTCACCAATTAAATGAAAATAGATAAAAAGGATGGTTATATTATATAATGTAATTTCCTATACAGAACTTGATGAATGCTCCGAATATAATATTACATATTTTTTAAATATTTAATGCTCAATACTTAAAGTAAATGTATGGCTAATGCCATAGTTAATACCAATTTTTAAAATACTATAATATAACTCTAATTTCTTCAGGGAAGACGAGTTGACAGCATGGCTACATACGAGTATTTTATATCATGGTATTGTAAGGTTAACATAAATATTATTTTGTAACTTGTATGTATTGTATTGTACGTATTACTTACATTTCAAATCAGGTCTTGCACACACAACCCAACCACGCGAAATAAAAATATTATTATTATAATTAAACTCTAAAACAGTGCATGGCGTGGGTTATTCGTAAAGTCATAATATGGCATCATAAATCATAAACTATGTAAATCATGCATAAAATATCGTTTAATCTGTTAGCACGCACACATGTGATAAGAGTGACGTATTACTTATTTAAATTATTACTGGATATTGCAGGTATGACGTCTAATAAATTATATTTTAATTGCATCCCATTCCTTTCCCCTAACCGACACTTCCGCTTCAGGCAGGGTTAAAATCCTTTTTGTTTGTCAACTTTTTAGTCTTATTTAATTATATTTTACTTATTTCACCTCCGAAGAAACTTCACTTGTCGTATTTTAATTTTTTTTGTTAATAAATATGTTATTTAAATAATTAGTATAAAAGATACCCAAGGCGGTCCCCAAAAAATAATCTGGATCTATGTGCATTATAACGTGGTTATTCCTAAAACTGCTAATCCAGTATCGGCTGATCTAACAATTTTAATCAATTATCTCTTAAATATGAATAAAATATATTAATTAGAAAGACAAACATATAAAATCAATTTTATTGAAAAATATTGTTGCTCCACCGGGATTCAAACCTGGATGTCTTTCTAAACAGAGGAATGTGCATTATCCAACTATGCTACAGCGGCGATATTTTTAGCGACAAATTTTCGAACCTATATTTTACTTTTTTGATTTTAATCGTTACATTATTTGAAAGAGCCATCTACTTTATTTTTACAGAATCTCAACAACAATATTTTTCGATTAAATTGATTTTATATGTATATCTTTCTAATTAATATATTTAATTCATATTAAAAATATCACAGGCCTTTGTTCTGAAAACAACTATATACAAGAAAATATCCGCAGTGACGTTGTTGCCACTGAACCAACGCTTTGTTCTCGCGTGTTGGCAAATTAATAAGAGTCCGATTGCAAAATGTCTTAAGAGAAATGGACGGCATTTAGATGATATTGTTTAAAAAATGTAAAATCACCACATGGTTTAACTCCATTTTTTATAAATAAAATATAAGACTAACATTGAATGTCTATATTTTATTTAATATTAAACTTTACAATTTTCCGCCGGACAACCTTTAATATAATTGTACCTAGATTATCACTTAGTGCCGATAATACAACAGAATATGTAGATAAATGACTTAATTTATGTCTATTGTATTCTTCTAACTGATTAAAATATCGAATAAATAGAGGATATCTGAGGAAGTTGGATATCACAGTTGTTGGTGCAGTTCGATAATGTTGAAGGTATCTCTGTTTCTGTTCGCGCTGTTAGTTGCGGCGCTTGGTAAGATTATTCGGTAGTTTATTTTTATCGCAAATTATTATCTAAATAATACTAAATGTTTTCATGACATATGTTTGAAATACCACTTCAGAAAAACATATATTTCTCTGAATAAAAAATATGGTAGGACCCTTTGTTAGTAAGTCTGGATCTAAAAACTAATTAAAACAAAAAAAACGTGTTTTTACTGATAGCGTACTCAACATAAATATATATATTTTAAAATGTTATATTATTATTAATTAACGGTTTAAAAAGGAGAGACACAAAAAGTTTGTAATTTGTAATTTTATATTTATTTGCATGTAACAATTTTATATATTTTTAATTTATAAAAGGTGTATTAAAATGTCATTTTCATATCATACCTTGATTTCTTCTGATTCTGAATGTGTTGAAATTCAATCAGCTAATCGTGATTTTGTGTTGATACAGGTGCCCCAGCGACCGAGGATGTCAATGACTACTGGCGTATCGTAGGTGGGACTGACGCAGATCCCACTCCCTACCAGGCGTCCCTGAGGTGGACAGACGACAACAAGCACTTCTGCGGAGGAACCGTCATCAATGCTCGCACCATCGTCACTGCTGCCCATTGCGTATTACGGTAAAAAAATGATTTCAAAATTCATTATATTAAATTATGTAACAATGTGGTGAGTACGGTTCCGAGCAACAGTCAGCTCGGCTGAACGTACCTATTAGAACGTTATCCGACCTCCGCTGACGTCAGCGTAAGAAAGAGCTATATATAACTATATAAACAAAGTGAATATATTTTTTTTATAGCCCTCTTATATTTATAATAAGTAAAATGCTTTTACATTATTTCTTTTCAAAAAAAAATTCTAACAATATTTAAACAAATATTTAAAACAGTTTAAAAGAATTTAAAAATAAAAACGCGTATTGTGCTTTTTAATATATAAAGTAAATGCTAATTAAATAAGACAATTGGTTTTCTAAATAAATAAAATAAATAGTATTGGTGATTTAATTACTAAAGCACGATAAGTATTAGTGAGATGACAAGTGGTCATAATTGCATTCTTCTTCCAGTAAATCTGAGAGCAGCATGATCGTCGTAGTTGGAACAACCACCCTGGACTCCGGCGGCACCACGTACACCGTGTCCAAGATCATTCCCCACCCTGATTTCGACGGCGGCGAGCACCTCAATGACGTCGCCGTCGTGATCACCAGCTCCCCCATCGTCGAAGATGCCAATATCGCCTCCATCCCTCTCTCCAACAGCACCGTTGAAGCTGGAGTCTCAGTCAAGCTTACCGGATGGGGAAGACTTAGCGTAAGTCTAACTTAACTGATCAATTTACAACGTATATTTAAAAAAAATGTAAATTGTTAAGTTATTGGTTAACTAACTGGCGGAACAGAAATAGTCGAACTTAACTTTATAATAAGCTCTAAAAAAACTTTTGTTAAATAGAAGATTTTGTTAAATAATGCACACTTCACTTTTTTAAATGGAATCAAGCGGAAGTGCATTGATTATGATCCCTAGTGAGTTCTGAGACTGAGTGCCCGTTCGTAAACTGAAATTTTGTTGGCATACCATAAAATTTTTTTGACAGCGTTTTTGTTTTTTTGTTCGTAAACCAAATTGTTAATAAACAGAGTCGTTCGTAAACCGAGGTATTACTGTATATAAATTCGTCAACTGCATGTTGAAAAAAATAATTATTTATATGATCTCATAAGAGACGACACATGTACCACATGTACACCTGGTGTTATAAATTCTTTCTATTCCAGTCCGACGGAGAGATCCCCAACAACCTCCAGACCATCACTCTGAGCACTTTAAGCTTCTCCGAATGCGAATCGCGGTGGTCTCAAATGGCCACTATCTATGAATCTCATCTCTGCACCTTCACCAAGGTTGGAGAAGGAGCGTGCTACGTAAGTCTTTACCAAAATAATATTATATCGATCGTTATCAAATGTTATGTAACATGACATTGTTACATGTCATGTTATGTTATGTCAACTTAATAATAACACTAATAACCTAATAACACTAATAACCTAATAACACAGATTTGGTAGTCTTTGCCCTAATCGGTATTCGGATGCGCAGGTAACTGAGTGACGTTTTGCTTCCTGTCAAAAAAATTCTTACCACGTACCATATTCCAAGTGTATGCGTGTAGATAGTTTATTTTATTATTACTAACACAATAATAATATTTCAACTGACGATGTTATGTTTTCTAGGGAGACTCCGGTAGTCCATTGGTCGCCAATGATCAGCTGGTCGGTATTGTGTCCTGGGGATCCCCATGCGCTGTAGGCTTTCCTGATGTCCATTCCAGAGTCAGCTCCTTTGTCGATTGGGTCAACGAGAATGCCCAGAACTAAGTTTATTTAGATTGTGGAATCAAATTTCAGATACATGTTAAATAATTTATTTCAACGTTTCTGTGCTTTATTTACATTAGAATTACAAACATTATTGTATTTTTTTAGTCTCTGTGTATTATACAAACGGTAAAAATAGGTTATCTTCAAATTTTTGTGTTTTGTTTATTAAATTTTACAACACTAAGAAGATTTGTATAATTATTGCAATATCATTGCGGTTAGTCATCTTTAATAAAAGTATGTGTGAGTTTTAATTAAAAAAACAACCGGTTTCTGAAAAAAATCTTTTATAATTAGGCTCGAACCCCTAACCACTGAATTACTAAGCGAGTGTTCTAAGCATCATAACCACTAGACTATCAGACACGTCTCATGCTGATGTAACAATTTTACTCCAACTGAATGTTGGCCAATTACCACTTCCTCCAAGGCGAATCAAATGGCCAAGGTGAGCGATGTCTTCACCAAAGAGCTGTCTTTTGTTCAATGGATCATCAGTAATTCCCAGATTTTAGATTAACCTACAACCCTCATTAGCAACTTTATCTTCACGCTTTGACAGCTTTTCAGAACTTTTTAAAAACATTTTTTGTTTTCTTTTTAATGTTGTATAATTTACATAATAAATAATTGATTATAAAATTATAATTTAATTAAATTGAGTAATATTTTATTTGAAATGGATGAAATCTTCGATTTATGGATTGTACAATAACAATGCAAATAAGTATCCTGATCTGATACATAAAGTATCATTTTTATATGTCAGCGTGTATACGCGATAAGAATTACGTTTTACTATTTTAATTTATCACAGAGTATCGTAGATATAACTTCTAATAAAATATATTTTAATTGTATCCCATTCCCCTCCACTACCCACCCCTTTCGCTTCAGGCAGCGTTAAAATACTTTTTGTTTATCAATTTGTTTGAACCATTTCCTAGTTTATTACTTTTTATGATTTTATTTCATTTTTTAACTCCAAAGGAACATCAATGATCTTTTTTCTTTTTTTTAGATATGTTAGCTTTTCATAACATAAAAGAACTTTTGTGATATTTATTTTAAAATTGTATGATTCGTTGATAATGAATATATAAAATAATTAAAAACATTATTTTAATAATGTAAAGTTATTTAATATGGGTTCTTGATTTTTGGCTGTATAAAGCTACAGCAAACAGTTGGATTATGACACCACCCAAAACAAATTTGACGCGACTACACCACCGGCACAAGGTGAACACTATCACACAATGGTTTGATAAATTATCAGCAAGCTTCCACAAATCTTGCTCCCATCCTTCTCAAGATAATCCTCTCATCCGGAACCTCGGCTCGTACGAGCACAACATCAGGTTAATGCCTTTCAGATACAAATATAGATTGCCCAGGCACTATTTCCTGCGGCGAAGCAACGCGCTCGATCCTCCGGACTGAGCTGCACACAGAAGCGGACAGCGTCGAGAGAACTCTCCAATTGATGATATGTAAAATAATAAAAACAATATATTTTTAAGTCTAGTAGTATTTATTTTAGTTTAAATATTTAAGGATTATGCTAGAATAAGGCGTCACTGTATATAAAGTGTCGCGCCTAATTAATTTGAAATACTTAACTTCCAGTAAATTGTTTAGAGGGTTTTTTATCAGAAATTTTTTACCCTTCAATTCATGTATTAATATAAAACACTTATGATGTTTATAATAATAAGGTAGTTTGTAAAAGTGTCAAAGTGATTAGCGCTGATGCACTTGTAGTTGTAGATTAGGCGGTCTAGCCGCATGTAGAGTACTCAGAGTATCGTAGACTCTAAGGAATTGGAAAAAAAAAAAATTGGATTATGACACGATGAGGCCGGAGTTTATTCTAGTTCTTATACCTGGTCATCTACATATTATTAAAGTCGTAAGCTATATTTCGTGAAGTTTATATGTATGTCGCGATATATGTACCCAGATCTGTAATACACTAGAACCGCTGTAAATCTATTCTCTCTAGAGTGATTTGGGTTTTGAAAATTTTAACAGACAACCAAAAGTTGACAAAAACTTTTTCCTCTTAACACTGCGGTAGTGGGTCAGATAGTAGGTAGATTCACTATATGCTGAGGAATAGAGATATTCGGTTGATCATTCGTGATCTTGTCGATAATAAGCGCTCTCATATGAATCATACCGGAATTGTTCCGGTCCGCGATTGTAATGTCGGTAAGACCCCTCGTTTTTCATCTTTGGCTTTCCAACGCCGTCACTGGAATTTCCGCATTGGAACGTCCAAGGCAAAGCTTAAGTACACAGTTTTCCGTAACAAAGGACGCCTGTAACGCGCTGTCTATAAGGCAACGTACCTTCTGATAACTCCCGCTGGAGTCACGAACCCCCGCAGTGACGGTCACCAAAATGACCGTGTTTCATCTCGGAGATTCTGTAGACAGTAAGAGTGCCCTTGAATTATCAAAATCATCGGTATTTGTCTCAACCACCGGCGAATGAGTTCCCCTGGCTTGAGAGTCTTTATCCTTGCGACAAGAATTTTCTGGATGGATCAAGGTGTTATGCAAACTTAATGAACAAATTTTACAAAGCATCGTGCTTCTACAGTCCTTGATGTGATGCCCTTTAAAACAGGAAAAACAAAGATTCTTTGATTGTATAATTTTTTTACGATTAGAATACGTTTCTCTTTTAAAACTGTTACATCTGAAAATTAAATGAGAAGTTTCATTACAAAATACAAACCTCCGATTAAAATTGTTACCCAATACGTGAAAATCCGTTTTAGGAGACCTTCTGTTAGGTATTCCCTGCTGATTGTAAGTTGGATTGTTTACATTGTTACATAATCGAAAGCATTGCACTGATTTTCCAAAAAACTTATGAGATCCGAAAACGAAGGAAATTCCTTTTGTGTATTCTGTACATCAAAGTTTGTACGTAAATCGACAGTTAATTTTCGTATAATTATATGCACTCAAATAAAATCCCAATGCTGGATGGGCAGTTTCAAAGAATCTAATGCTTGAATATTTTCCTTTAAAAAATCGACAAATTCTCTTAATTTTCGGAAGTAGTGACAATATATAATATAAGTGATTATCTGCGATAAGTCTAGTATTGTGAAAACGTTCACATATCAAATTGTAAGCCACATGGTAATTAGATTCTGTTATCGACAAATGCCTAATGAACTTCAAGGCGTACATTTCTAGACGTAAGAATACATATTAAGATTTTTATAATCTACTTAACGAAGTATTCTGGTGAACGGATTGACGGAAAATAGAAATAAAGATGGGAAAGTCAATGATTTTCCCTGAAAATCTCGAAAGAATTATCATTGGAAGGTATGTTCTGTAGCTTATGCTCGGTTTCAGGAAATACCTTTTGAATATATCTACTTTGTTTCATAGTGCGAATCCATGAAATTCGTGAATTTTGTCTGATGACATTCTATGTTGAAATCTTTAGAACACCCAAATCCTTACGCGATGTGAGAATCAACAAATTAAGATTTTATTGACTCGATATCTGAATGTAAATTAAATGTAGTTTTATTATCACCATCTCTGGCTAGATTGGCGATCTGGAGAAGATTGTTCACCGACAGCATCGACAGATTATACCTTACTTATTTCGATATGATTAATTCCGTAATTTAAAATTACTATGAAATACACAACATTCAAATTATAGGATATTTTAAATAATATACCGTTGGTACCATGTAACATCTGCCGCGCGCAATGTTAATGATCGACTGACACGGTGACTGGTGAGGAAGGGAGGAAAGGTGGAAGGCAAAGTACATTATCTTTGTTCAAGCATAAATATATTTCCCAAACGAAATGTATTAACCCAATGGTTAACCAAACGGTTAACCATTGTTTGGAACGTTTTCAAACTCCGCGAATTCTTGGAAACATACTGCTTACTGACAAAGCATATTTTCGTATCGATGGCTATGTTAATAAAAATAAAATGAGATACTGGTGCCCCGACAACACAAGGGAACGTCATCATAAACGTTTTCATTGTCCAAAAACGACAGTGTGGTGTGCAATTTCTGCCCGAAGGATAATTGATCCTAATATTTTTAACCAGCGAGAGATAGTCACTGCTGTCGTGTATTGCCGAATGATCCACGAATTTTTGGTACCGCAACTGCAGCTGGTTCCCGGGTTCAATAACAGAACACAATTACAGCAAAACAGGGCCACTCCACACACAACTAGAATTTAAATGGAGAAGCTGAGGGGAATTTTTCTCAATAAATTAATCAGCAAGTACGGAAACATACCATGGGCATTTCGGTCACCGTGCGACTTTTTTTTATAGAAATACCTTAAATCGAAAATTTACAGAAACAATCGTTGAACAATTCAGGCCCTACAAGAAAATATCCTCAGTGACGTTGTTGCTATTGAACCAAAGCTTTGTTCTCGCGTGTTGGCAAATTAATAAGAGTCCGATTGCAAAAATGTCTTGAGAGAAATGGATGGCATTTAGATGATATTGTTTATAAAATGTAAAATCACTACATAGTTTAACTCCATTTTTTATAAATATTAACTACTAACATTGAATTTTTATATTTTATTTAATATTAAACTTAACAATTTTCCGCCGGACAACCTTTATTATAATTGTACCTAGATTATCACTTATTGCCGATAATACAACAGAATATGTAGATAAGTGACTTAATTTATGTCTATTGTATTCTTCTAACTTATTCAGATATCGAATAAATAGAGGATATCTGAGGAAGTTCGATATCACAGTTGTTGGTGCAGTTCGATAATGTTGAAGGTATCTCTGTTTCTGTTCGCGCTGTTAGTTGCGGCGCTTGGTAAGATTATTTGGTAGTTTATTTCTATCTCAAAGTATTATCCAAATAATACTAAATGTTTTCATGGCATATGTTTATAATACTACTTAAGAAAAACATATATTTTTCTGAATAAAAAATATGTTAGGATCCTTTGTTAGTAAGTCTGAATCGAAAACATCATTAAAACAAAAAAATCGTGTTTTTTACTGATGGCGGATTCAACATAAATATATATATTTTTTTAAATAATGTATTATTACTATTTAACGGTTTAAAAAGGAGTGACACACAAAAAGTTTGTAATTTATAATTTTTTATTTATTCGCATGTAACAATTTTATATATTTTTAATTTATAAAAGGTGTATTAAAATGACATTTTCATTTCATACCTCGATTTCTTCTGATTCTGAATGTGTTGAAAATCAATCAGCTAATCGTGATTTTGTGATGATACAGGTGCCCCAGCGACCGAGGATGTCAGTGACTACTGGCGTATCGTAGGTGGGACTGACGCAGATCCTACTCCCTACCAGGCGTCCCTGAGGAACACCGACAACAAGCACTTCTGCGGAGGAACCATTCTCAATGCACGCACCATCGTCACTGCTGCCCATTGCGTAATAAGGTAAAAAAATTAATTCAAAATTCATTATATTAAATTATGTAACAATGTGGTGAGTACGGTTCCGAGCAACAGTCAGCTCGCCTGAACGTACCTGCTAGAACGATGTCAGACCTCCGCTGACGTCAGCGTAAGAAGATGAAGAAGAAGAGCTATATGGAACTATATAAACAAAGTGAATATATATTTTTTTATAGCCCTTTCATATTTATAATAAGTAAAATGCATTTATTTTATTTCATTGCAAAAAACAAACTCTAACGATATTTAAACAAACATCTAAAACTGTTTAAAAGAAATTTAAAATACAAACGCGTATTGCGCTTTTTAACATATAAAGTAAATATTTTTATTTATTTTCTTTGTTTTATTAACCACTAAAATGAGTTTAAATACATCTAACGGTTTCGAAAAATACCATTTTCTTTTTCAGGATGTCATAACTAACTAAAACATATATTGTTTCTTTGACAGAATCTATTTTAAAAAATCTATTTTTAAAATTTTTTTTTTTTTTTTTAGTACCTAACTCAAATCATTACTTAATACAAATTTACTCGAATAATTTTTAGGAAAAAATTTTAGAATGGGAATAAAAAAATAGCAGTTAATAACGGGTATAATACAGGTTTGATGAACACTATTTTAAAAAATAAATTAAAAGAATATAATAATCAATTTTTATATAAATCACAGATAAAACATAATGATAATAATGATTATTGGTGTAGGATTTTATACATAATTAACTTTTTGAATCAAATATCTAAACACCTACCACGAAACATTAGACCGTCATTTTATACAAATAATAGTATAGGAAATTTACTCATAAATTCTAAAGACAAAGATAATAAATTTAACAATTCTGGTGTCTATAATCTTAGTTGCAAGGATTGTGCTGCATTTTATATTGGTAAAATGGGTAGAAATTTTAATATAAGAGTAAGGGAGCATTTGAGATGTTTGAACAATAGTGGGTTTTCAGAATTTGCTAATCATTTGATAGAAAATGGTCATGATTTTGATAAAAAATTGGGATTGTCAATTTTGCATATAAACGGTGTTGGTCACAAATTAAATAATTTGGAATCGTTGGAGATAAATAAAGCGTGTAAAACTAATCAAAAAATTATAAACAACCAACTAAATTTAACTACGAGTCCAATTCTAAAATTTTTTCCTAAAAATTATTCGTGGCAATTTGTAATTTGTTCGCTTTTTTTTAATAAATTGATTTTTTAAAAATAGATTCTGATAAAGAAACAATAATATATGTTTTAGTTAGTTATGACATCCTGAAGAAGGAAATGGTATTTTTCGAAACCGGTAAATGTATTTTAACTCAACTAAGTGGTTAATAAAACAAAGATAATAAATAAAAATATGAATCTTAACCACAAAGATAACATTGCTGATTTTAAAAGTATATAAAGTAAATGTTAAATAAATTAGACAATTGGTTTTCTAAATAAATAGTATTAATGATTTAATTACTAAAGCACGATATTTATTAGTGAGATGAGAAGTTGTCATAATTGCATTTTTGTTCCAGTGAATCAGAGAGCAGCATGATTGTCGTAGTTGGAACAACCACCCTGGACTCCGGCGGCACCACGTACACCGTGTCAAAGATCATCCCCCACCCCGACTACGGCGTCTACAGTTATATCAATGACGTCGCCCTCGTGATCACCAGCTCCCCCATCGTCGAAGATGCCAATGTCGCCTCCATCCCTCTCTCCAACAGCACCGTTGAAGCTGGAGTCCCAGTCAACCTCACCGGATGGGGAACACTTAGCGTAAGTCTAAATTAACTGTTAAATTAACAATGCATATTTAAAAAAAATCTAAATTGTGAAGGTATTGGTTTACTAACCGGCGGAACAGAAATAGTCAAACTTAACTTTATAATTATCTCTAAAAACACTCTGAAGATTTTGTTAAATAATGCACTCGTCACTTTTCTAAATGGAATCGAAGCGGAAGTGCACAACTTTCATAACGATTCCGGGATAGGGTGGGACTCTTTGAGGTTTCCTTAATTTTGATTCTTATACCGCGTAATATATTTCTTATACAACACCTAATTCAAGCAATCATTTGACATTCATTATTGTAGTTTTTATTATTGATAGTTAACAGTTATTTATACCGTTATTTAATCCGTAGTGAGTTCTAAGACTGAGTGCCTGTTCAGAAACTAAAATTCTGTTCGCAAACTATAGAATTTTTTTTACACCGCTTGGTGATATAAATTCTTTCTATTCCAGTACAAAGGAGAGACCCCCAACAACCTCCAGACCATCACTCTGAGCACTTTAAGCTTCTCCGAATGCGAATCGATGTGGTCTTGCTTGAGCAGCATCTATGAATCTCAACTCTGCACCTACACCAAGGTTGGAGAAGGAGCGTGCCTCGTAAGTCTTTACCAAAATAATATTATACCGATCGTTGTCAAATAGTTTCTAAAAATAAATCAACTTCCGCAGATCGTTACAAAGTATGTTATACTACGTTACACGGCATGATTACATAGTTTAATGTTATGTAACATGACATTGTTACATGTCATGTTATGTTATGTCAACTTAACATGGTTATATGATAATTTAGGTCATGTAACACAGCACGGTGACGTAGTAACGTATGTTGTAGTCTTTGATCATGTCTAGGACTTGGTGTTTATACAAAAACAAAAACATATATGCCCTAACCGGTATTCGGATGCGCAGGTCCCTGAGTGACATTTTCCTAAGTGTCAAAATAATTCTTACCACGTACCATATTCCAGGTGTATGCGTGTAGATAGTTTATTTTATTATTACTAACACAATGATAATATTTCAACTGACGATGTTATGTTTTCTAGGGAGACTCCGGTAGTCCATTGGTCGCCAATGATCAGCTGGTCGGTATTGTGTCCTGGGGATTCCCATGCGCAAGAGGCTTTCCTGATGTCTATTCCAGGATCAGCTCCTTCTTTGATTGGATCAACGAGAATGCCCAGAACTAAGTTTATTTAGATTGTGGAATCAAATTTCAGATACATGTAAAATAATTTCTTTTAACGTTTCTGTGCTTTATTTACATTAGAATTACAAACATTATTGTATTTTTTTAGACTCTGTGTATTATAGAAACGGTTAAAATAGGATATTTTAAAATTTTTGTGTTTTGTTTATTAAATTTTACAACACTAAGATGATTTGTATAATTATTGCAATATCATTGCGGTGAGTCATTTTTAATAAAAGTATGTGTGAGTTTAAATTAAAAAAACAAACGGTTTCTGAAAAAAATCTTTTAGAATGGGGCTCGAACCCCTGACCACTGAATTACTAAGCGAGTGTCCTAAGCATCATAACCACTAGACTATCAGACACGTCTCATGCTGATGTAACAATTTTACTCCAACTGAATGGCCAAGGTGAGCGATCTTAGATTTATGGATTGTACAATAACGATGCAAATAAGTATCCCATTCCTTTCCACTACCCACCCCTTTTGCATCAGGCAGCGTTAAAATACTTTTTGTGTATCAATTCTTTTGAACCAATTTATTATAGATATGTTAGCTTTTCATAACATCACATTAATAAATAAAAACATTTTTTTAATTATGTAAAGTTATAAATTTAATATGGGTTCTTGATTTTTGGCTATATAAAGCTACAGCAAACAGTTGGATTATGACACGATGAGGCCGGAGTTTATTTTAGTTCCTATACCTGGTCATCTACATATTATTAAAGTCGTAAGCTATATTTAACAACAAATATTCGTTTAATGCTGTTTTACTTTTAACTAATCTTATATTAAATATTTTCAAATAATTTAAAATACAAATAAATGTAATCGGACGAAATTCAAATGAGTTATTAAAAAAACACTCAAAAACTGACCTAAGATAGTTGTATTGAATCTCAGCCCTTACGCCGAAACATAAAATGCCAAAATTTGGGCGGGTAGACAAAAGATACCAGGTATGCGTCCATGTATTTGTTTTGACCTAACTTCGTCTGGCAGGCACTAGACAATCAGGCCTATTCTCAAAATTGCAATATTGAAATGAAGGTGATTGTTACACCAACCCTAAAAATAGACAGATAGTTTTGACAGATTATGGTTCGTTTATCTCCCTCACTCCCTCACTCTCTCTCATTCAAATATAACACTATTTTTGAGAGTTGGTGTAACAATCACCTTCATTTCAATATTGCAATTTTGAGAATAGGCCTGAATACCAGTAACTTGAAGGGCGTTGCGCCTACCTGTAAGTTTCATGACACCACCCGCTCGGATTCTGATGAGAAGATCACATACCCAGTGGATGTTTGTATTTTGGCTGTATTTTGTAATTTGACCAATAAATAATACTATCGAACGATATTTCATCATTTAATGACGAAACAACTGTTTTTATCAATCGCAAAAGTAGGAACGCGCCGTTCTATTCGAGTCTAGGTATTGTCAACTTTACGCGTAACGGCGCTACTTGGGGTTTCCCGATTAATAGGTGTACCGATGTTTCACCCTCTTGATTCACGGTTCGCAGATACACGGTGGCTGCGTATCCTACAGACGATCCATCTGAGAAGCCATGAAGTGAAATATCACGGTAATTATCTGGTAGAATTCTACGACTCAAACAATTATTACGAATATTTTCCAAGTCGCCCGCAAACGTCTTCCATTCTAGCACAATTTCTTTCGACGGTATTTCATCCCACGGGGCATGAAGTTGCCAGAATTTTTGAAACATTAACTTAGTGTTAAACGTAATTGGAGTGATCCACCCCAATGGATCAAACGTCCGCGCGATTGTAGACAGAACTCTACGTTTTGTGCATTTCTCATCCGTCGATATGTTTACCGAATAATAAATAAATGATTTTCAATAGGATTCCACTGAATTCCTAAGACCTTACTATCTAAATTATAAAAAGATCGTGGATCTTCGCAATGGTCTATTGGTAAGTTTTTCAAGACTGCAATATTATTTGACGACCATTTACAAAGTTCAAACCCGCCTTTATGCAAGAGAGCGCTGAGCTCAGATTGGAGTTTTATTGCTTCATTCACAGAAGGAGCACCCGTTACAATATCATCCACGTATATCCTCGTCTTGAGAGCATTCGCCGCGAGGGAATACTGCGTCTCTCCTTTCTCAGCTAGATCATGTAAACATCTCATGGAAGTATACAGAAAAAATTTCATACCGTATGTGACAGTGCGCAATGCAGACGTGTGCAATGAATTTTCGGGATCGTCTCTCCAAACAATCAAATGATACGGTTGGTCTGCCGGATCTACGAGAACATGTCTGAACATCATCTTAATATCTGAAATCAGCCGTCGCAAATTAAGAATTATATCGATAATACTTACCCAATAACTTGCGACCCGCATGTAGACAAACATTAAAAGAAAAACCATTAGAAATTTTAGCACTTACATCAAAAACTACGAATATTTCTATGTGACTCTGTGGTCTTGTAATTGGTTCACTAGTTTGTCCAAGTGATGTCAGTAACCAGTGACACCAACGACGAATGGACATTAGACTGTTCCCTTGTGTCCGCAGATACGAGACCCATTATTGCGTAACTGAAGATTGTACCAAAAGCGCAAGGTAAACCGTTACCAAACGTACTTAATCTCCTGTGATCACATTGCATATATATCTGCGCAGAGCAAGATATCTATCGGGCCAGGCATATTAAATTTGTCATCCGCCAAAACAAGATATTTGAAACGAATTACTATATGCTGAGGAATAGAGATATTCGGTTGATCATTAGTGATCTTGTCGATAATAAGCGCTCTCATATGAATCATACCGGAATTGTTCCGGTCCGCGATTGTAATGTCGGTAAGACCCCTAGTTTTACATCTTTGGCTTCCCAACGCCGTCACTGGAATTTCCGCCTTGGAACGTCCATGGCAAAGTTTACGTACATTTTTCCGTAACAAAGGACGCCTGTGACGCGCTGTCTATAAGGTAACCTTCTGATAACTCCCGCTGGAGTCACGAACCCCCGCAGTGACGGTCACCAAAATGACCGTGTTTCATCTCGGAGATTCTGTAGACAGTAAGACTGCCCTTGAATTATCAATATCATCGGTATTTGTCTCAACCACCTGCAAATGAGTTCCCCTGGCTTGAGAGTCTTTACCTTCTGCTAGGTATTCCCTGTTGATTGTCAGTTGGATTGTTTACAATTGTTACATAATCGAAAGCTTTGCACTGATTTTCCAAAAAAACTTATGAGATCCGAAAAATAAGGAAATTCCTTATTTTGTACGCAAATCGACAGTTAATTTTCGTATAATTATATGCACTAAAATAAAAAGAACCTAACGCTTGAATATTTTCCTTCAAGATGTCGACAAAATCTCTTAATTTATAACTATTGGACGTAGTGACAATATATAATATTATCTGCAATAAGTCTAGTATTGTGAAAACGTTCACATATCAAATTGTAAGCCACATGGTAATTAGATTTTGTTATTGACAAATGCTTAATGACCTTCAAGGCGTCCGTTTCTAGACATGAGAATACATATTAAGATTTTTTTATTTCACTTAACGAAGTATTCTGGTGAACGGATTGACAGAATGAAGAAATGAAGATGGGAAAGTCAATGATTTTCCCTGAAAATCTCAGGAGACTTATCTTTGTAAGGTATGTTCTGTAGCCTATGCTCGGTTTCCGGAAATACCTTTGAATATATCTCCTTTATTTCCTAGTACGAATCCATGAAATCTGTGAATTTTGTCTGATGACATTCTATGTTGAAATCTTTAGAACACCCAGTTTTTAACGCGATGTGAGAATCAACAAATTCAGATTTTATTGACTCGATATCTGAATAGCGAACTTTAAAATTAAATTTAGTTTTATTATCACCATCTCTCGCTAGATTGGCGACCTAGAGAAGATTGTTCACTGACAGCATCGACAGATTATACCTTACTTATTTCGACATGATTAATTACGTAATTTAAAATTAATATGAAATATACAACATTAAAATTATATGATATTTTCAATAATATACCGTTGGTACCATGTAACATCTGCCGCGCGCAATGTTAATGATCGACTGACACCGCGGCAGGTGAGGAAGGGAGGAAAGGTGGAAGGCACAGTACATTATCTTCGTTCAAGCATAAATATATGTTCCAAACAAAATGTATTACGCATTTTTTTTTAAAGCTGTCCTTAATTTTTCTTCTTCTGTTCCAATCACACTGGGTTTTTTAATTATAATAATTAGTCTAAGTGCAATATTAATTTTGATAAATTCTATTAATAGAAAAATATTTTTGTAGCCACCCGGACTCGAATCAGAAAGCTTCCCTTTCCAGGGAGTACGCTGACCTATTACACCACGTCAAAATTGTTAAGTTAACGATAAATTTTCGAGCTCATATTTTGCACTTTAAAATTGTTACATCTGTTTTCTATCATTTGAAAGCAATCTACTTAATATTTATGGAAAATTTCAATAAGAGACGCCAGAATTAAATGAATTTTATTATAATTATTATTTTATTATTAGAATTTCATTTTTTTGACAAATTGATTTTATATTAAAATATCACCGAACTATGTTCTGAACAAACAGCAAGTTCACAATAATAGTGTGTTCTTCTTAATAATGAAATTTATTATTCATATTTTGTTATATTGTATTTGTGCGTATTTAGTCTTCGTTTTATTTTCCTTTTCTTTTTTTAACCCTTCCTAAACCATGCATTAACACAGGTCTACCGCTCTAATTAAATCTGTAAAATTACGGTAAATATACGCACCATACACTTAGTTAGTTTGAAGGAAAAGAAGGGGTTCGAGCCCCATTCTAAAAGATTTTTTTCAGAAACCGTTTGTTTTTTTAATTTAAACTCACACATACTTTTATTAAAAATGACTAACCGCAATGATATTGCAATAATTATACAAATCATCTTAGTGTTGTAAAATATAATAAACAAAACACAAAATTTTTAAAATATCCTATTTTAACCGTTTTTATAATAAACAGAAAGAAATCTCACATTAATTTCTTATTCAATTTCACAAACATACGAATATAATTTTGTCTCTTTCTCACCAATTAATAGAAGATAGATAAAAAGAATGGTTATATTATATAATGTAATTTCCTATACAGAACTTGATGAATGCTCCGAATATAATATTACATATTTTTTAATATTTAATGCTAAATACTTAAAGTAAATGTATGGCTAATGACATGGTAAATACCAATTTTTCAAAACAATTTTTTCATATTTTAAAGGCTAATATAACTCTAACTTCTTCCGGGAAGACGAGCTGATCGCATGGCTACATACGAGTATTTTATATCATGGTATAGTAAAAGTTAACATAAATATTATTTTGTAACTTGTATGTATTGTATTGTACGTATTACTTACATTTCAAATCAGGTCTTGCACACACAACCCAACCACGCGAAATAAAAATATTATTATTATAATTAAACTCTAAAACAGTGCATGGCGTGGGTTATTCGTAAAGTCATAATTCAAGTCAATGCAAAATATACAAAAGTATGGACTTACTACCGATTTATTATCAGTCCAAGATTACGGCATCATAAATCATAAACTATGTAAATCATGCATAAAATATCGTTTAATCTGTTAGCACGCACACATGTGATAAGAGTGACGTATTACTTATTTAAATTATTACTGGATATTGCAGGTATGACGTCTAATAAATTATATTTTAATTGCATCCCATTCCTTTCCCCTAACCGACACTTCCGCTTCAGGCAGGGTTAAAATACTTTTTGTTTGTCAACTTTTTAGTCTTATTTAATTATATTTTACTTATTTCACCTCCGAAGAAACTTCACTTGTCGTATTTTAATTTTTTTTGTTAATAAATATGTTATTTAAATAATTAGTATAAAAGATACCCAAGGCGGTCCCCAAAAAATAATCTGGATCTATGTGCATTATAACGTGGTTATTCCTAAAACTGCTAATCCAGTATCGGCTGATCTAACAATTTTAATCAATTATCTCTTAAATATGAATAAAATATATTAATTAGAAAGACAAACATATAAAATCATTTTTTTTTTAAAATATTGTTGTTGCTCCACCGGGATTCAAACCTGGATCTTTTTTCAAACATAGGAATGTGCAATATCCAACTATGCTACAGCGGCGATATTTTTAGCGACAAATTTTCGAACCTATATTTTACTTTTTTGATTTTAATCGTTACATTATTTGAAAGATCCATCTACTTTATTTTTACAGAATCTCAACAACAATATTTTTCGATTAAATTGATTTTATATGTATATCTTTCTAATTAATATATTTAATTCATATTAAAAATATCACAGGCCTTTGTTCTGAAAACAACTATATACAAGAAAATATCCGCAGTGACGTTGTTGCCACTGAACCAACGCTTTGTTCTCGCGTGTTGGCAAATTAATAAGAGTCCGATTGCAAAAATGTCTTAAGAGAAATGGACAGCATTTAGATGATATTGTTTATAAAATGTAAAATCACCACATGGTTTAACTCCATTTTTTATAAATAAAATATAAGACTAACATTTAATTTTTATATTTTATTTAATATTAAACTTAACAATTTTCCGCCGGACAACCTTTATTATAATTGTACCTAGATTATCACTTAGTGCCGATAATACAACAGAATATGTAGATAAATGACTTAATTTATGTCTATTGTATTCTTCTAACTGATTAAAATATCGAATAAATAGAGGATATCTGAGGAAGTTGGATATCACAGTTGTTGGTGCAGTTCGATAATGTTGAAGGTATCTCTGTTTCTGTTCGCGCTGTTAGTTGCGGCGCTTGGTAAGATTATTCGGTAGTTTATTTCTATCTCAAATTATTATTTAAATAAAACTAAATGTTTTCATGACATATGTTTGAAATACCACTTCAGAAAAACATATATTTTTCTAAATAAAAAATATGGTAGGATCCTTTGTTAGTAAGTCTGGATCTAAAAACTAATTAAAACAAAAAAAAACGTGTTTTTACTGATAGCGTACTCAACATAAATATATATATTTTAAAATGTTCTATTAATTATTAATTTACGGTTTTAAAAGGAGTGACACACAAAAAGTTTATAATTTGTAATTTTATATTTATTCGCATGTAACAATTTTATATATTTTTAATTTATAAAAGGTGTATTAAAATGTCATTTTCCTTTCATACCTTGATTTCTTCTGATTCTGAATGTGTTGAAATTCAATCAGCTAATCGTGATTTTGTGATGATACAGGTGCCCCAGCGACCGAGGATGTCAGTGACTACTGGCGTATCGTAGGTGGGACTGACGCAGATCCCACTCCCTACCAGGCGTCCCTGAGGTACAGCGACAACAACAAGCTCTTCTGCGGAGGAACCGTCATCAATTCTCGCACCATCGTCACTGCTGCCCATTGCGTATTACGGTAAAAAAATGATTTCAAAATTCATTATATTAAATTATGTAACAATGTGGTGAGTACGGTTCCGAGCAACAGTCAGCTCGGCTGAATGTACCTATTAGAACGTTGTCCGACCTCCGCTGACGTCAGCATAAGAAAGAGCTATATAAACAAAGTGAATATATATTTTTTTATAGCCCTCTTATATTTATAATAGGTAAAATGCTTTTATATTTTTATCTTGTTTATTCCACTATATGATCTAACACAAATACATGCGATTAAAGTAAATGCTTTACTTATTTTCAAAAAAAAATTCTAACAATATTTAAACAAACATCTAAAACTGTTTAAAAGAAATGAAATTAAAAAACGCGTTTTGCGCTTTGTAACATATAAAATAAATGTCAATTAAATTAGACAATTGGTTTTCTAAATAAATGAAATAAATAGTATTGGTGATTTAATTACTAAAGCACGATAACTATTAGTGAGATGACAAGTGGTCATAATTGCATTCTTCTTCCAGTGAAACAGAGAGCAGCATGATCGTCGTAGTTGGAACAACCACCCTGGACTCCGGCGGCACCACGTACACCGTGTCCAAGATCATCCCCCACCCCGACTACGACGAGGACGAGATAGTGAATGACGTCGCCGTCGTGATCACCAGCTCCCCCATCGTCGAAGATGCCACTGTCGCCTCCATCCCTCTCTCCAACAGCACCGTTGAAGCTGGAGTCTCAGTCAAGCTCACCGGATGGGGAAGACTTAGCGTAAGTCTAACTTAACTGATCAATTTACAACATATATTTAAAAAAAATGTAAATTGTGAAGGTATTGGTTAACTAACTGGCGGAACAGAAATAGTCGAACTTAACTTTATAATAAGCTCTAAAAACTTTTGTTAAATAGAAGATTTTGTTAAATAATGCACACTTCACTTTTCTAAATGATATCAAGCGGAAGTGCATTGATTATGATCCCTAGTGAGTTCTGAGACTGAGTGCCCGTTCGTAAACTGAAATTTTGTTGGCAAACTATAATTTTTTTGACATCGTTTTTGCTTTTTTGTTCGTAAACCAAATTGTTAATAAACAGAGTCGTTCGTAAACCGAGGTTTTACTGTATATAAAGTCGTCAACTGCATGTGAAAAAATTTTTTTTTTTTAAATGATCTCATAAGAGACGACACATGTACCACACGTACGCCTGGTGTTATAAATTCTTTCTATTCCAGTCCAACGGAGAGGTCCCCAACAACCTCCAGACCATCACTCTGAAAACGTTGAGCTTCTCCGACTGCCAATCGCGGTGGTCTCATAAGGCCACTATCTATGAATCTCAACTCTGCACCTTCACCAAGGTTGGAGAAGGAGCGTGCTTCGTAAGTCTTTACCAAAATAATATTATATCGATCGTTATCAAATGGTTTCTAAAAATAAATCAACCTCCGCAGATTGTTACAAGCTATGTTATACTACGTTACACGGCATGATTACGTAGTATAATGTTATGTAACATGACATTGTTACATGTCATGTTATGTTATGTCTAACTGTTAATTATATCAACACACGTTACATATACCTATTATAACACAGATTTGGTAGTCTTTGCCCTAATCGGTATTCGGATGCGCTGGTAACTGAGTGAAGTTTTGCTTCGTGTCAAAAAATTCTTACCACGTACCATATTCCAAGTGTATGCGTGTAGATAGTTTATTTAAGTATTACTAACACAATAATAATATTTAAACTGACGATGTTATGTTTTCTAGGGAGACTCCGGTAGTCCATTAGTCGCCAATGATCAGCTGGTCGGTATTGTGTCCTGGGGATTCCCATGCGCTGAAGGCTTTCCTGATGTCTTTTCCAGGATCAGCTCCTTTATCGATTGGATCAACGAGAATGCCCAGAACTAAGTTTATTTAGATTGTGGAATCAAATTTCAGATGCATGCAAAATAATTTCTTTCAACATTTCTGTGCTTTATTTACATTAGAATTACAAACATTATTGTATTTTTTTAGTCTCAGTGTATTATAGAATTGGTTAAAATAGGATATCTTAAAATTTTCGTGTTTTGTTTATTAAATTTTACAACACTAAGAAGATTTGTATAATTATTGCAATATCATTGCGGTTAATCATTTTTAATAAAAGTATGTGTGAGTTTTAATTTTAAAAACAACCGGTTTCTGAATAAAAACTTTTAGAATTAGGCTCGAACCCCTTACCACTGAATTTCTATGCGAGTGTCCTAAGCATCATAACCACTAGACTATCAGACACGTCTAATGCTGATATAACAATTTTACTCCATCTGAATGTTGGCCAATTACCACTTCTTCCAAGGCGACTCAAATGGCCAAGGTGAGCGATGTCTTCACCAAAGAGATGTCTTTTGTTCGATGGATCATCAGCAATTCCCAGATTTTAGATTGACCTACAACCCTTATTATGAACCTTATCTTCACGCTTTGACAGGTTTTCAGAACTTTTAAAAAACATTATTTATTTATTTTTAATGTTGTCTAGTTTACATTATAAATAATTGATTATAAAACTATTATTTAATTAAATTGTGTAATATTTTATTTAATATGGATGAAATCCTCGATTTGTGGATTGTACAATAACGATGGAAATAAGTATCCTGATCTGATACATAAAGTGTCATTTTTATATGTCAGCGCGTATACGCGACAAGAGTGACGTTTTACTATTTTAATTTATCACAGAGTATCGTGGATATAACTTCTAATAAAATATATTTTAATTGTATCCCATTCCCCTCCACTACCCACCACTTTCGCTTCAGGCAGCGTTAAAATACTTTTCGTTTATTAATTTGTATGAACCATTTCCTAGTTTATTATTTTTTATGATTAATATTTCTTTTCTTAACTCCAAAGGAACATCAAAAATCGTTTTTCTTTTTTTTAGATATGTTAGCTTTTCATAACATTACAGCACTCTTTGTGATATTGTGATGATCCACATATAACAAAATGATAAAAAAATACGAATTCTACGAAATTTCTAGAGCGGGTCAGTTAGGGGCTTGAGTAGCGGGGCGGGGGATGAGAACAGTATGAGCGGGGGTGGCGAACGCTGCTCCAGATAGTCGGTTTCGGGAGGGTGAGGAGGTTGTACGTGTGAGAGTCGCTATTGAACCGGGAAAAGAGTCGAATACTTTACGATTGTTCGGGGTACGAAATTTGGTTTCCTATCGAAATTTACGCCGCGAGTGTTTTAGGGGTGATTTAGGTGTGGGTTTCGGGGTCCGCGGAGGTCGTGTTCTAATTCAAATCGCGAGTGCGGTGACTACAAGTTCCAGAGTGCAGGCCAGGATTAGCGCAGACGCTGAGGACTATAGCTGCACCGAAATACTAAGTTTATCTTTTTGCATGCTTGTATATATAACTAAAACCGCTAACAAATACGGTAGTGTGATTCGGATCATCATGTAATTACTCATTCATAAAAAGGGGGTGACATAATCGCTAGACTACTTGATATTTCGCTTTATTTAATTACTATCCTGTTTTATTAATTCGGAACACCATCCTACAAGCTTTAGTTACATTTATCTCATCGTTCAGGACTAATTATATACTACTATGGGCCGTGTAAATAATTATGTAACTATGTACGTAATTATTTGTGTATTTACTTATTCGCGGAAACCTAGTAATATCTCACAAATCCCATCAGGGCTCACGCTGCTGGCACCACGGTGCGAGACAGGGCGCATTTTATAAATTACATTTTCGATCCGAAGTAATGGCTTGCCGGTCGAAATGAGAATGATATCCGAGAATGGTCGTGTGTTTATTTTACTTTGAAATCGCACAATTGCATGTGTATGGAAATCATACTGCCTTTTATTATTGGAATGGTACTAACAACCACCCCAAACTGAAATTATTCGAGGGCCTTGCTCTCCTGTGATCAAAGTAACAACAGTGTAGCGAGTGACAGATAATGATGCAGAGGAATTGTATGTCGAGGTAGTCTCTCGTCGAGTTTGGAGTGGACTATAGTTGCTGAGGAGGGTCTCTGTTGTGGGCAATATTTCACGGGTATCATGCTGGTCATGATCAGATACTTTAGCCTGAAGGTCTCCTTGACATGCATACATTAGCTAGCCATCCAAGAGGCGTTATCGGCACAAAGACGAAAGAGTCTGCTGATTGAATGCTGTTGCGTCACACCTTAGCTAAGACGTGAGTGGACGGAACGGATCCCAGAAGAAGGAAGCCTCAGCGCTCTATAGGTACCTCTTCGGACTTCTCGAGAAATGAGTCTCTAAACATAAATGCCGGGAGATTGCCATTTCACACCACCTAGTGTGGGTATCTTAACGAAAGGACGAGAGGGAAATTTACATCAAAAGGCGTCATTTTGCACGGACTACGTATAAATAACACATCTAACCGATTTGTTCCTAGCTTTATTCGAGATGCATTGTTCGAGACACCGAGGATCATCCTGCAGATAAACTAAATTATTCATCGCTGTCACATATCGTATGCCCTCAGACGCACTTAAAGGATGGTAATTTTCCTGAGAATCGTACTGACATGTCACAATCAATCACAATTAATTACTTTCAGTGGTGGACGCGGCCACGGATTGGCCATTTTTCCTACCGATACTGAACAGCAGCATATTGGAGATACAAGGACCTCGGCCATGCATCTATTGTTTACTGAGACATCGGCCAAATCTAAATTGATGATCATCATCATCATCATTAACTTTTGAACGCGTGGGTGAGAGGGCTCGGGGTTAAGCACCCGTCGTCTACCGCGAATAGGCACCAGGCGTACGGGTATCTTAATCTAGGGATAGGGTAGCCGAGCGAGCGCAACAGACTGGTGTCTAGAAAACTTATCATAATCACGGAACATATTTGCAAAGCGAGGCATTTAGCATGTCGCATGTTGTTTCACATGTCCACATAATTTATGAACAGCTAGGTGACGCCACGAGGCGGCCACAGTCATGAGGATAAGTCTACGACAAGGATGGTGTCCTATGTATAATTCCTTCCACACTCTTATATTTCAGAATTAGAGGTAATAAATTGAAGACTAGTAGAATTAATGTTATAACGAGTGCGTTCGGGTATCATGCCGCATGATCGGAGGTTTCCGTTATTTAATCGCGTACTATAAGATAGTCGGTATATTTATTTTAACAATTGCTCTATGGGTATTTGAACGGCTATAATATTTGGATGTTTTTAAACTTTGGATATTTGATAATTGAAAACGCGGGTTAAAAGAACTAGGATTATTACGGACATGACATGGGGAAATTCGTAACCGCTAGATCGATCACGTTGGCCAAATTTATATATTAAGCGTATAAACTAGTATTAAGCGTAAAAATGCGAGATCTTCACACAGGCGATGGGGGCAGAAGAGGAAAAATTAGAAATAATATAATAAACCAGTAAATAAGTTAGTAAGGGACACATCAGATACATCACAATATTTATTTTAAAATTGTATGATTCGTAGACAATGAATATAAAAAAATAATTAAAAACATTCTTTTAATTATGTAAAGATATAAATTTAATATGGGTTCTTGATATTTGGCTATATAAAGCTACAGCAAACAGTTGGATTATGACACGATGAGGCCGGAGTTTATTCTAGTTCTTATACCTGGTCATCTACATATTATTAAAAAGTCGTAAGCTATATTTCGTGAAGTTTATATGTATGTCGCGATATATGTACCCAGATCTGTAATACACTAGAACCGCTGTAAATCTATTCTCTCTAGTGTGATTTGGGTTTTGTTAATTTTAGCAGACAACCGAAAGTTGACAAAAACTTTTTCCTCTTAACACTTTGGTAGTGGGTCAGATAGTAGTTTCTCTTTTAAAACTGTTACATCAGAAAATTAAATGAGAAGTTTCATTACAAAATACACACCCGATACGTGAAATACCGTTTTAGGAGACCTTCTGTTAGGTATTCCCTGCTGATAGTCAGTTGAATTGTTTACAATTGTTACATAATCGAAAGCTTTGCACTGATTTTCCAAAAAAACTTATGAGATCCGAAAAAAAAGGAAATTCCTTTTGTGTATTCTGTACTTCAAAGCTTGTACGCAAATCGACAGTTAATTTTCGTATAATTATATGCACTAAAATAAAAAGAACCTAACCCTTGAATATTTTCCTTCAAGAAGTCGACAAAATCTCTTAATTTTTGGATGTTAACTATCGGACGTAGTGACAATATATAATATTATCTGCAATAAGTCTAGTATTGTGAAAACGTTCACATATCAAATTGTAAGCCACATGGTAATTAGATTATGTTATCGCCAAATGCTTAATGACCTTCAAGGCGTCCATTCCTAGACATAAGAATACATATTGAGATTTTTCTATTTCACTTAACGAAATATTCTGGTGAACGGATTGACGGAAAGAAGAAATAAAGATGGGAAAGTCAATGATTTTCCCTGAAAATCTCAGGAGATTTAACTTTTTAACTTTGGAAGGTATGTTCTGTAGCTTATGCTCGGTTTCCGGAAATACCTTTGAATATATCTCCTTTATATCATAGTACGAATCCATGAAATCTGTGAATTTTGTCTGATGTCATTCTATGTTGAAATCTTTAGAACACCCAGTTTTTAACGCAATGTGAGAATCAACAAATTCAGATTTTATTGACTCGATATCTGAATAGCGAACTTTAAAATTAAATATAGTTTTATTATCACCATCTCTCGCTAGATTGGCGATCTGGAGAAGATTGTTTACTGACAGCATCGACAGATTATACCTAACTAATTTCGTCATGATTAATTCCGTAATTTAAAATTACTATGAAATATACAACATACAAATTATAGGATAGTTTCAATAATATACTGTTGGTACCATGTAACATATGCCACGCAATGTTAATAATCGACTGACACGGCGGCAGGTGAGGAAGGGAGGAAAGGTGGAAGGCACAGTACATTATCTTTGTTCAAGCATAAATATATGTTCCAAACAAAATGTATTAGGCTTTTTTTTTAAAGTTGTCCTTAATTTTTCTTCTTCTGTTCCCATCACACTAAGTTTTATTTTTATTTAATTATAATAATTAGTCTAAGTGCAATATTAATTTTGATAAATTCTATTAATAGAAAAATATTTTTGTAGCTACCCGGACTCGAATCAGAAAGCTTTCCTTTCCAGGGAGTACGCTGACCTATTTCACCACGTCAAAATTGTTAAGTTAACGATAAATTTTCGAGCTTATATGTTGCACTTTAAAATTGTTACATCTGTTTTCTATCATTTGAAAACAATCGACTTTATATTTATGGAAAATATCAAACACCTTTGAGTAAAATCCAATAGAAGACGCCAGAATTAAATGAATTTTATTATAATTATTATTTTTTTATTAGAATTACATTTTTTTGATAAATTGATTTTATATTCAAATATCACCGAACTGTGTTCTGAACAAACAGCAACGTTACAATAATAATGAAATTTATATATTGTATTTGTACGTATTTAGTCTTCGTTTTATTTTCCTTTTCTTTTTTAACCCTTCCCAAACCATGCAATAACACAGGTCTACCGCTCTAATTAAATCTGTAATATTTCGGTATATATACGCACCATACACTTAGTTAGTTTGAAGGAAAATATTTACGTTTGAAATGGCTAGTGAAAAATCAATTTTGTAAAGTAAATACTACAAAATTAATTATTTATAATTTTTCTGTTGTTAAATTAATACGTTGACAAAAATGCCTTTTGTGGCAAGACAGAAAGAAATCTCACATTAATTTCTTATTCAATTTTACAAACATACGAATATAATTTTGTATCTTTTTCACCAATTAAATGAAGATAGATCAAAAGGATGCTTATATTATATAATGTAATTTCCTATACAGAACTTGATGAATGCTCCGAATATAATATTACATATTTTTTTTATATTTAATGCTCAATACTTAAAGTAAATGTATGGCTAATGGCATGGTTAATACCAATTTTTCAAAGTAATTTTTTCTTATTTTAAAGGCTAATATAACTCTTATTTCTTACGGGAAGACGAGCTGATAGCATGGCTACATACGAGTATTTTATATCATGGTATTGTAAAGGTTAACATAAATATTATTTTGTAACTTGTATGTATTGTATTGTACGTATTACTTACATTTCAAATCAGTTCTTGCACATACAACCCAACCACGCGAAATAAAAATATTATTATTATAATTAAACTCTAAAACAGTGCATGGCGTGGGTTATTCGTAAAGTCATAATATGGCATCATAAATCATAAACTATGTAAATCATGCATAAAATATCGTTTTATCTGTTAGCACGCACACATGTGATAAGAGTGACGTATTACTTATTTAAATTATTACTGGATATTGCAGGTATGACGTCTAATAAATTATATTTTAATTGCATCCCATTCCTTTCCCCTAACCGACACTTCCGCTTCAGGCAGGGTTAAAATACTTTTTGTTTGTCAACTTTTTAGTCTTATTTAATTATATTTTACTTATTTCACCTCCGAAGAAACTTCACTTGTCGTATTTTAATTTGTTTTGTTAATAAATATGTTATTTAAATAATTAGTATAAAAGATACCCAAGGCGGTCCCCAAAAAATAATCTGGATCTATGTGCATTATAACGTGGTTATTCCTAAAACTGCTAATCCAGTATCGGCTGATCTAACAATTTTAATCAATTATCTCTTAAATATGAATAAAATATATTAATTAGAAAGACAAACATATAAAATCAATTTTATTGAAAAATATTGTTGTTGCTCCACCGGGATTCAAACCTGGATCTCTTTCCAAACAGGGGAATGTGCCTTATCCAACTACGCTATAGCGGCGATATTTTTAGCGACAAATTTTCAAACTATATTTTACTTTTTTGATTTTAATCGTTCCATTATTTGAAAGAGCCATCTACTTTATTTTTACAGAATCTCAACAACAATTTTTTTTGATTAAATTGATTTTATATGTATATCTTTCTAATTAATATATTTAATTCATATTGAAAATATCACAGACCTTAGTTCTGAAAACAACTATATACAAGAAAATATCCGCAGTGACGTTGTTGCCACTGAACCAACGGTTTGTTCTCGCGTGTTGGCAAATTAATAAGAGTCCGATTGCAAAAATGTCTTGAGAGAAATGGACGGCATTTAGATGATATTGTTTATAAAATGTAAATTCACCACATGGTTTAACTCCATTTTTTATAAATAAAATATAAGACTAACATTTAATTTTTATATTTTATTTAATATTAAACTTAACAATTTTCCGCCGGACAACCTTTATTATAATTGTACCTAGATTATCACTTAGTGCCGATAATACAACAGAATATGTAGATAAATGACTTAATTTATGTCTATTGTATTCTTCTAACTGATTAAAATATCGAATAAATAGAGGATATCTGAGGAAGTTGGATATCACAGTTGTTGGTGCAGTTCGATAATGTTGAAGGTATCTCTGTTTCTGTTCGCGCTGTTAGTTGCGGCGCTTGGTAAGATTATTCGGTAGTTTATTTTTTTCGCAAATTATTATCTAAATAATACTAAATGTTTTCATGACATATGTTTGAAATACTACTTCAGAAAAACATATATTTTTCTGAATAAAAAATATGGTACGATCCTTTGTTAGTATGTCAGGATCTAATAATTAATTAAAACAAAAAAATCGTATTTTTTACTGATAGCGTACTCAACATAAAGATATATATATTTTTAAATGTTCCATAAATTATAATTTACGGTTTAAAAAGTAGTGAAACACAAAAAGTTTGTAATTTGTATTTTGTAATTTTATATTTAATCGCATGTAACAATTTTATATATTTTTAATTTATAAAAGGTGTATTAAAATGTCATTTTCCTTTCATACCTTGATTTCTTCTGATTCTGAATGTGTTGAAATTCAATTAGCTTATCGTGATTTTGTGTTGATACAGGTGCCCCAGCGACCGAGGATGTCAGTGACTACTGGCGTATCGTAGGTGGGACTGACGCAGATCCCACTCCCTACCAGGCGTCCCTGAGGTACAGCGACAACAACAAGCACTTCTGCGGAGGAACCGTCATCAATGCTCGCACCATCGTCACTGCTGCCCATTGCGTATTACGGTAAAAAGTTATTTCAAAATTCATTATATTAAATTATGTAACAATGTGGTGAGTACGGTTCCGAGCAACAGTCAGGTCGGCTGAACGTACCTACTAGAACGTTGTCAGACCTCCGCTGACGTCAGCGTAAGAAAGAGCTATATAAAACTATATAAACAAAGTGATTATATTTTTTTTATAGCCCTCTTATATTTATAATAGGTAAAATGCTTTTAAATTATTTCTTTTCAAAAAAAAATTCTAACAATATTTAAACAAATATTTAAAACAGTTTAAAAGAATTTCAAAATAAAAACGCGTATTGTGTTTTTTAATATATAAAGTAAATGTTAATTAAATAAGACAATTGGTTTTCTAAATAAATAAAATAAATAGTATTGGTGATTTAATTACTAAAGCACGATAACTATTAGTGAGATGACAAGTGGTCATAATTGCATTCTTCTTCCAGTGAAACAGAGAGCAGCATGATCGTCGTAGTTGGAACAACCACCCTGGACTCCGGCGGCACCACGTATACCGTGTCCAAGATCATCCCCCACCCCGACTTCGACGGCGGCGAGCTCATTAATGACATCGCCGTCGTGATCACCAGCTCCCCCATCGTCGAAGATGCCAATGTCGCCTCCATCCCTCTCTCCAACAGCACCGTTGAAGCTGGAGTCTCAGTCAAGCTTACCGGATGGGGAAGACTTAGCGTAAGTCTAACTTAACTGATCAATTAACAACGTATATTTAAAAAAAAATGTAAATTGTTAAGGTATTAGTTAACTAACTGGCGGAACAGAAATAGTCAAACTTAACTTTATAATAAGCTCTAAAAAACTTTTGTTAAATAGAAGATTTTGTTAAATAATGCACACTTCACTTTTCTAAATGGAATCAAGCGGAAGTGCATTGATTATGATCCCTAGTGAGTTCTGAGACTGAGTGCCCGTTCGTAAACTGAAATTTTGCTGGCAAACTATAAAATTTTTTTGACAGCGTTTTTGTTTTTTTGTTCGTAAACCAAATTGTTAATAAACAGAGTCGTTCGTAAACCGAGGTTTTACTGTATATAAATTCGTCAACTGCATGTTGAAAAAAAGAATTATTTAAATGATCTCATAAGAGACGACACATGTACCACATGTACACCTGGTGTTATAAATTCTTTCTATTCCAGGTCGACGGAGAGGTCCCCAACAACCTCCAGACCATCACTCTGAGCACTTTAAGTTTCTCCGACTGCCAATCGCGGTGGTCTCATGAGGCCACTATCTATGAATCTAATCTATGTACCTTCACCAAGGTTGGAGAAGGAGCGTGCTTCGTAAGTCCTTACCAAAATAATATTATACCGATCGTTGTCAAATAGTTTCTAAAAATAAATCAACCTCCGCAGATTGTTACAAGCTATGTTATACTACGTTACACGGCATGATTACGTAGTATAATGTTATGTAACATGACATTGTTACATGTCATGTTATGTTATGTCAACTTAATAATAACACTAATAACCTAATAACACAGATTTGGTAGTCTTTGCCCTAATCGGTATTCGGATGCGCAGGTAACTGAGTGACGTTTTGCTTCCTGTCAAAAAAATTCTAACCACGTACCATATTCCAAGTATATGCGTGTAGATAGTTTATTTCATTATAACTAACTTAATAATAATATTTCAACTGACGATGTTATGTTTTCTAGGGAGACTCCGGTAGTCCATTGGTCGCCAATGATCAGCTGGTCGGTATTGTGTCCTGGGGATCCCCATGCGCTGTAGGCTTTCCTGATGTCTATTCCAGAGTCAGCTCCTTTGTCGATTGGATCAACGAGAATGCCCAGAACTAAGTTTATTTAGATTGTGGAATCAAATTTCAGATACATGTAAAATAATTTCTTTCAACGTTTCTGTGCTTTATTTACATTAGAATTACAAACATTATTGTATTTTTTTAGTCTCTGTGTATTATACAAACGGTAAAAATAGGTTATCTTCAAATTTTTGTGTTTTGTTTATTACATTTTACAACACTAAGAAGATTTGTATAATTATTGCAATATCATTGCGGTTAGTCATTTATAATAAAAGTATGTGTGAGTTTTAATTAAAAAAAACAACCGGTTTCTGAAAAAAATCTTTTATAATTAGGCTCGAACTCCTAACCACTGAATTACTAAGCGAGTGTCCTAAGCATCATAACCACTAGACTAACAGACACGTCTCATGCTGATGTAACAATTTTACTCCAACTGAATGTTGGCCAATTACCACTTCTTCCAAGGCGAATCAAATGGCCAAGGTGAGCGATGTCTTCACCAAAGAGCTGTCTTTTGTTCGATGGATCATCAGTAATTCCCAGATTTTAGATTGACCTACAACCCTCATTAGCAACTTTATCTTCACGCTTTGACAGCTTTTCAGAAGTTTTTAAAAGCATTTTTTGTTTTCTTTTTAATGTTGTATAGTTTACATAATAAATAATTGATTATAAAACTATAATTTAATTAAATTGAGTAATATTTTATTTAAAATGGATGAAATCTTCTATTTATGGATTGTACAATAACAAAGCAAATAAGTATCCTGATCTGATACATAAAGTATCATTTTTATATGTCAGCGTGTATACGCGATAAGAATGACGTTTTACTATTTTAATTTATCACAGAGTATCG